>APFE030217613.1:0-37149 GCA_000404065.3 Pinus taeda | reverse complement strand
GCAGACATGTTCACGAAACCAGTTTTGTTGGAGAAGCTACGCTGGTGTTTGGCTTCTCTTGGCTTGCAGAAAAGATAAAATAATAATAACAGGGCATCAGGCGAATTGTTGTCAAGGTGGAGATTGTTGAGGTTTTCTGTTTGAAGTGAAATAGGCAGAAATCTCTGTAGGTGACAACAATAGAAAATCTGTTGCTCTATTATCTCCAGGTTGTTGGGAGCAAATTAATGCATCCTAAATTTGATGTGAGAGCAGTTAGATTCTCTCTACTATAAAATAGGTTGTCATACGGATAGCTGGGAGTGAGTGTGAGGATTTCTTGATGTAATCTCCAATTTATTTAATATATTCCTGATGCCTATGTTTGGTGGACGTAGCCCAGATTGGTTGGGTGAACCACATTAAATATTGTGTTTATGTGCTTCTGTTGTTTAATTGTTTGTTTGCTGTGCACCTGATCCAACAAGCTAAAGTTCCATCTCTTCTCTATTAGTATTGGTTCTCAAGAAGGATGGATCATGGTGTATGTTTATGGATTATAGAGAGCTAAATAATCTCTCTATTAGAGATAAATTTTCCTTTCCTATCATTGATGAATTGTTGGATGAACTTCATGGGGAAATTTTCTTCACCAAGTTAGATCTTCGCTTAGGATATCATAAAATTAGAATGAAGACAAAAGGAATTAAAAAAACAACATTTAGAAATCATGAAGGTCATTATATATTTTTGGCCATGCCTTTTGGTGTTACTAATGCACCTTCCACATTTCAAGGTTTGATGAATTCCATTTTCAAACTCTTCCTTAGAAAAATTCTTTTAGCATTTTTTTTATTATATACTAATCTACAGCAAGTCTTGGAAATATCATCTTCAACATGTTGATAGAGTGCCTCAAAATATTGGAGAAACAGTCATATTCAAAAGGCTCCAAATTTTTCTTTGGGGTATAGGAACTAGAATATTTGGATCATGTTGTATCTCAGGAGGGGATCAAGGTATAACCTAACAAAATTAAAGCCATAAAGGAATGGAAAAACCCCACAACCTTAAGGCATATTTGAATAAATTCCGCCCTTAGCTAATGTGAAGACACTTCAAGGTAAAAACATATCATGATAGTATTAAATATTTCTTGGGTTTGAAATCATCTACAGAAAAGGGAAGCAAAATGTTATTGCAAATGCACTCTCAAGAAGGGATGAGGATGTGGAAGAATTTCTTTGTGCCATTTCTATTATCCAAACTGATTGGATAACTAAAGCAAGGGATGAAAGGAAGAATGACAAATAGCTATTAAAACTCATTCAAAAGTTGCAGCAAGATCCTAGTGCATCTAGTATGTATTTATTTGGAAAAACAATTCATTAGGTACAAAGTGTTGGTGTTCATATATGAATTATATAATTCGACTTTTTCCTACATTAATTGACAACCCAGGGCTCATATGGTTATTTCAAGGCTACCATGCAAGGTCTATGCATGCCACATTTTCCCTACCTGGCAATGAGCATTCGATCAACACATAACAACATGTAACAACAAGCAATAACAGTAACAGCAATCAGAGTAACAACAAGTTAATATTCACATCAACACAACTTAATAAGTCATTACAATAATAAAGAAATAAACATAACAGAAGATAAATCTACCAGATCACTAATCCAATAGCACCTAGTCAGGAGAGTGGGCCCAACTCCCTGATCAAGGCTTTGGTAAAATATCAAAGACTAATAAATACTTAGAAGATCACGATTGCATTAATCAAAATAAAAGTACAGAAGTCTATTGTTACATGCTCATAGCTCTCGTATCTCTCTTTTGTGGTGGCTAGCTTTCCCATCCCTGTAACCTTACTTATACATTCAATGTTACAAAGATAGTATCAACGATTTCCAGAGATTACGGCATATGTCTACCTACAAATATATAACAATCATCAATACATAAACATAATATGAAGATAGAAAATATATCGGTCCAACGGACTCTCTTGGGTGGAATCACATTACAGCCAACATCCTAAGATAGTGTTGTCATCTCATCGGTAAACATATGTTGAATTGTAGTATGTTGATCATCATTCTTTCAAATCTGCAAAGAAACATGAGTTAGCAAGTCGCATAAGAAACACTCCCCTGACACTACGCTTTATTGATTAATAATTCACAAAGATGTGACAAATAGATATACCTTCTTGCTTGAGATACAAATTAACCTTGCCAAGACATGAAATAGGTGAAGGAAAGGGGTAAAAAGGAAGGTAAAAAGTATGCAAATTTAGTAGCCAACATCTGCCCCCAACTAGTTTTTTTGCATGTCCTCATGCAACTCATTTTTTGCGTAGGTCTAGGTTGGAGCCACTGTGGTTGGCATGAAGTTGTGCAAGGTTGTATCTCACGGCCATTTCTGTCCCGGGAAGTTTGAAACCATCAATACGAATGATGTCCTTCCACCAATCTTTTTTTGTCACATAGGCTGGTGTGTATTGCTATGAAGGTAGCCAAATAATGGGAAACTGAAATCTCAAACCTATCCACCGGGTCCCACAGTGTCGGATGCATGCAATATATCGTAGAATTTTCTCCAAAGCTTGATCAAGATTAGGGGCCCCAAAAGGCTCATGTACCCTCACTGTTGATGATGACAACATCCATCGTTTCTGACAAGAAACCCAGGCTTCCTCCTAAAACATAAAAATATGCCTTGTACACATGTCAACACACTATTTTGTGTTGTCAACATCTAATCTTTTCGTCCTTCCATCTATATAAAGGTGTGATGTCTATTATAAATTTCCATTGATTGAAAATGTTCCATCCTAATCACAAGTGGTCGATTTGCTTGATTCTCTTACAACATGTTGAAAGATTTCTTCCATTTAACCTGATTAATCATGAAGTAAGTAAATGCTCTCAGCTAAACGTCTCCCACATATGGCACTGGATTAAACAAGTGATCATTCTCTGGGATATAAATGTGCATATAGAGTTCACACATCAAGTGTTGGCTCAATATATTGTGAGCCCTCAAGATCCGCAGAAACTACATAGAATATTCTATGTCGTGGCTAATTTCTTGGTGGGTAATTTCCAAGCACAAATAGATATTGCTCATGAAGAAACAAATCATAGAGATTAGCAAGTGGTCAGCACACCATTACCTGTTGTGTTAGGGCGGACATTTCATCCTTGTCAGCCTTCAGTGATTGCACTTACCCTTGCAATTGTTCAATCATTTTATGTTGTTTTTCTTGTTTCTACTTAGCTTCCTCTATCTGGGTGGCATGATCAACCAAAACTCTTGTTTCTTGTTCTCGAATTTCTTTCACCTCTTCCCAGTGATCTTCCAAAGAGATAGATCCCCGTTGAAGATGAGATGCAGTGGTTTTCCATTTTTGGATTTAAGCGGTCAGCATAAAATCTTGAGACTAAAAAAAAATACAGGAATGACTCAGTATGTGTGGCTACCAATTTCATTGGCCTATCTTCTGTTTGTACATATGTTGAAGTTCTTTCAGCTCTGGGGGTCGTGGAAGCTTAACCAACATTCCTATTTTTCTTTCTTTCCTGTCTCCGCAATCGTAATACTTTCCTCCTCAACTTAATAATTTCCATTTTTAATTACAGGTTTTCTCTAAATAGCGACCAGTACCTATGCTAGATGGGGCTCTCCTTTTTTCACATTACTCAATGAATTCCTGTTTAATAATGACCTCATCCATCGGTCTCGCGGCCAATGTTGGGTTTGGCGGATTGACATCAATGAACTCATCATTTGTTTCCTATTTTACCCTTATCTCTTCCATTTGTTCAATAACTCGAGGGGTAGCTTCAATGCCTTCTTCTATAGGTCCTAGTACCTCCACATTTCCTCCAAATGGCTTTGAAGCCACTGCAGGTTCCCGAGGAGTAGTATCCTCAACATTTTCTTCCTATGGTCGCTCTATTGCCCTGTCTTCTCCTTCTACTTGCTCAGGAATTGGTTATGGCCCTTAGGGGCTAGTTTCAATAGCCATGTCTCTTTCCAAATGTTTAGGAGGTGACAGTGAAACAGTGTCAACAACAATTCCTTCAATTTTCCCACCGGTCGACACTAGTTCTTGTGTAACACTTTCAATGATGATTTCTTCAATGTGCTCACCAGTCAACATTGGTTCTTATGTAACAATTTCGACAATAATTTATTCAAATTGTTCACCAGTCAACATTGGTTCTTTTGTAATAGTGTTGAGGGTAGCTTCTTCTTCCATTGGCTCAGCGGTTGACACTAGTTCTTGTGTATCAGTGTCAAGGATAGTTTCTGCCCCCATTGGCTTAGCAGTTGACACTAGTTCTTGTGTTACAATGTCAACAATGATTCTTTCTCTTGTAATTTCTCCTACAAACTTCCATACCGGAGGAGAGATTCTTTCTCTTGCCCCTTCTTGTGGAATTTCCTTACCCCTTTTGGCAAGGAAGCAGGGAGCAGAGAACGAGGAGTAACCTCCTCAATTTCCATTCTTCCAACACATTTTCCCTTAGTTTCTCCAATTCTGTCTCCACCTATATCATCTAGTCATTCTGTCCTTCCTTCCTCCCTCTACTTCTTCCATCGCCTGTTCCCCCAACTCGCCCAATTGTTCAGTAGTTGACGTTGGTTCTTGTGTGACAATGTCAATTGTGGCTCCTTCATCTACCGTAATTCTTCCTCTGCTTCTTTCATCACATGTTCCCCTAATTTTCCACTATTTGACGCTAGTTCTTATGTAACTGCATCGACCGTGGCTTCTTCCTCTACCAATATTTCTTCCTTGACCCTTCCTGGCATCATGGTCGCAAGCTCTTCTTCCACTAATTCAATGAATTTTGGCCAAGCCACAGGGGTCTGTAATAGGGCATGTACCACTAGTAGCCTAACAAGCCCATGGTTTGTGAGGAATGCCAATGGTTGGTGCGACCGACGTGCAGACTGTGCCATTAACTAAAGATTGTTCCAAAGAAAAAATGGCATATCTAGAGAATTCACTTGACGAAGCTGAAGACATGCAATAAGCTCAAAATGATATTTAAATATAGTGGAAAGTTGACCTTCACAAGTGATGTATCCCATGACGAAGTATGCAACCTCGTCCAATGGGTGCAGCAAATATCTTCGATCATAACCTCTCCCCCTCTGAACCATAGTTTCTCCTACTTACAAGAACAATTCTAGAAATTCTGGCAAAGGGAATTCTCTGGGCAAACCATTTTTGCCCTCCTTGCAGAAATCCACTAACAGTTGACATAATCTCCTTAGTATGTCCAACCCACAGACTCTGGAATAATTCCCTTCCAAATTCAATGCAAAGTCAACTGTAACGCCTTCATCGAACCCCTGCAACCTCTCAAAGTAGGTGTGCCATCCGACATCCTAAAAAACCTGCCATACGTCTAGTTGACGTCGGACCTGCAGTGTATCTTTCGGCTCATGCCTAACAACTTGACCACACATTCTACCATTTGCTCTGTAGCAGCACTCGAAGTAGTAGAAAAACCGTTGAGGGGGTGTTATCCAATAAAGTTGCGATGACGGGGATTGCGGTAAGAAGGAATACAGTGATAGGGAAATGCAGAAAAAGGTTATGAAAAAAATCAAAGGTAAATACATGATGATTATGGTAATTAATCCAATGCATTGGAAAAGACCGCGAATTAATGTTGTCATACATTATTCAAGTTCCAATTTGCATGGATATGTGTGCAGGGTATGGTGGGGATCACTGATTGATACAGCTAACGGTGGTAATGATCGTGGGATGTACGAGTTGGCACAAGGTTTAATAGCAATGATGGTCTGACATTATTGCTATTAAATATGATATCTTTAAAATTAAGTGCAATAACTCCCCCCAACTAAGGTCTGACCGTCCTCGGTCGTGTTTGGTCATGTCATAAGTGAAATACCAATCAAATCTACGAAGTTGGTCGGGGATGTACCTGACAACTTACCTTGATGGAGTATCAACATGGGTGGAGTAACAGCATTGTTGGAGTAACAGCACCAAAGGAGTAATAGCACGTCCGAAGGAGTAACAGCATCGGTGGAGTAACAACATCGAAAGAGTAGCAGCATCGGTAGAGTAACAACATCAGCGAAGTAGCAATATTGGTGGAGTAACAACACTAGCTCAGTAATAGCACCAGTGAAGTAACAACATTGATGAAGTATCAACATCAACAGAGTAACAACACCAGTGAAGTAACAACATCGACGAAGTGTGAGCACAAATGGACTAATAGCACCAACAAGAAAAGAAGTATTGATAGAGTAGTAACAACATTTTATTATATATATAATATATATATATATATATATATAATATATATAATATATATATATATATAAGAGGTGCAGAGGAAGAATTCTCTACACAAACAATTTCAAAACTAGAGTCATCAGAGAAATGCTTAATAAAGGAGTCCCTAGAAGCTGGGTGGTGATACAATCTGAGGCGATGTCTATTTACAAGAAAAGGAGTATGTGCCTCATCAATTTTTACAAGTTTAATCGTCCCATTATCAAACACTATGTCAAATTCATATGGTCCCATCCATTTAGAGCTGAGCTTCCCTTAAACTCCTTGAACAAAGAGTCATAGAGCAACGCCCAATCTCCTCTTTGAAACACCCTTTTCTTAATGAATGTGTTGTTCCACTTGGTTCGTAGCTACTAGATTGCAGCAGTATTTTGTACAACTATCAAATGAATTTCATCTAACTCATTTAGTTGCTCCATTTAGTGTTTCTGGAATACTGAAAGATCCAAACCTACTCCAAGAGTTGTCCTGAGCGTCTTAATTTTGAATTCCACTGGAAACAAAGGGGATTTCCCATAGACAAGCTCATATGGTGAAAATAATGTTGTATTTTGCCATGTCGTTATGTACGCCCAAAGTGCTTCAGGAAGTTTTTCATCCCAATTTCGACAATGGTTCACTACAGTCTTTGCGAGGATATTCTCCAATACCTTATTTGTGCTCTTGACTTGACCATTCACCTGAGGATGATATGGAGATGTCACTATGTGTTTTATTCCATACTTCTTCATGAGCATTGCGATTAGATGCGATGTGAACTGCACCCCTCCATTTAAAATTATCTCTCTAGGAGCTCCGTACCAAGCAAAAATTTCTTCGAATCAAAAGTCTGAGACAACCTATTTTGTGGATTTTGTGATAGATTTGGCTTCTACCCACTTTTTCACATAGTTTGTGTAGACCAGAATGTGAACTTTCTAATGTGAAGGAGGATTGAACATCCCAATGAAATCAATATATCATTTCTCAAAGGGCTCAAGAACTATTTGAGGTTGTAATGGCATCTCATCTTACCGACCAAGCTGACCCATCCATTGGAAATTATTGCACCCTTGAACATATTTCCTTGCATCACAAAAAATAGGGAGCCAATAGTACCCTATCTGCAACACCTTATGACATGCCCGCTTGTCTACAAAATCCCCCCCACAAGGGCGATTATGGGAAGCCTTCATAATGTCATAGACGCCATCCTCACCTATACATCATCGGATTTGCTTATCAAGTCCTATATGGAAGAGTTATCCCTCTATCCATGAGTAACGGGCACTGTGATGGATGTTTTTTCATTGCTTTCTATATGGAAAATGTTGAGGTACTTTTCCTATAGCAAGATAGTTATCAATATCTGCATACCATGGATTGTGAGTAGAAATTGCAAAAAGATGTTCATCCAGAAAACAATCCTCTATAGGTGTATCTTCATCATTAGTATTCAACCTAGATAGGAAATATCCTACTACATTATCTTTTCCTGGTTATCTACAATGGTAATATCAAATTCTTGTATCAACAATAACCATCTTGTAATTCAACCAGTAGTTATCAGTTTATTCATCAGATACTTGATCGATGAATGATCAATATGCATGAAAGTGGGATACCAGATAATATAATGCTGAAAATTATTAATAGCATAGATAGCAGCCACAAACTCTTTTTCAGTTATCATATAGTTTAGTTCAGTAGGAGTTAGGTTCTTGCTAACATAGTAAATAGCATATGGTTTCTTGTCCATAGTAAATTGCATATGGTTTCTTCTCCTCCTGTTGTCCCAAGACTACCCCTATTGTTGTATGAGAAGCATCTGTGGAAATATGAAATGGGAGCTTACAATCAAGACCACGTAATATCGGAGTTTTACATATTAGTTCTTTGATTAACAAGAAAGTTGCTTCACATGCAGTTTTCCACACAAATTCTGCAACTTTAGGTAATAATTGGAAAAGTGGAAATGCTATCTTAGAAAAAATTTCTATAAAATGTCTATAATAGCCAATAAATCTACATATCACCGTTGGTGTTTTTGGATAGTAAAATTTAAGATTATCTCTACCTTAACAAGATCAACCCGTATTCCTGCATTTGAAAGCAAGTGTCCCAAAACCATTCCTTCTTCCATCATCATATGGCATTTTATTGTACTAAGAGAAACATGTGTCTATTCGCATCGTTTAAGTACTTTCTCTAAGTTTTCTAGATGTTGTATTGTTTCTTCTCAAAGATGTACGAAAATAATCCACTTAATATTGTGTATGACAAACAATCTCAACAATATTAATGGCTGCTAAACATTGTAGATCTGAAGCAACTAATAGAAACAAAACTTGCCAAAATTCTGATCTATGCCACAATCATAGTTAAACAACAAAAAGAAATAGTAATAACTCCAATCATCCAATGGAAACCAAATATACAAAGAATAGTTTTATTATAACACATGTGAAGGGAACAAATAAATGTTACCAGTCCCCCTCTATGGGATGGGTTCTTGGCTATCCTCAAACGTCTTCATCTTGTGAAGAGTTTCTCCTCTATAATGTATAAACCCAGCAAAAATATGGTGTGTGACAATGAAAACAATGAGAGTTACAACTGTGAGTGCAATAATGAAAATAATCAAAAAAATGAATAATGAATGGAAAACCCTTATATTTATAACAAAATATTGAGTTATCCACAAATAATGAGTAATAATAAAATATTATTAAACCCATTCTTGGAATAACCACTTGTAATATTTTATAATATTTGTTTAGGAGGGAAAAAGTATTTAAATTTTTATTTAGAAATAATAAATAAATAAATGATTTCTCTATCATCTCAAGAAATTAGTTAAGGAATAATAAACAAATAATGATTTATTTAATTATTCCTAAGGGATTTAGTCAAATTTGACAAAGAATAATAATTAATTAGTGAATAATTAATTATTCTTAGAGAAAAATAAGATAATTAATGATTTATCTATTTATTTTTCATAATTGGGTCAAATATGACAAGAAATTAAAAAAGAACAATGGTTTAATTAATTATTCCTAGAAGAAAATCAAATAAATAGTGATTTATTTAATTATTCTTCATGGATTTAACTATAAATTACTTAACAAAGGTGGTTTATTAAGTAATTTCTCACAGTGAAAGCAATTTTACTATGGTAAAATTGGCTTTACATGGTGTACTTCGATCCATCTAGTAAATTAGGCTAGATGATCAATTTTTTGGTAATAACATATTGCCTCCCAATGTATGAGCGTTAGGAGCAAAATGTACGACCGAAGTAGATTGTAAAGTCACAATCACTAGACAACATAGTGGATTCAAAGAGAGAGAGAGAGAGAGAGAGAGAGAGAGAGACCAACAAAGTTGAAGTGAAAGAGGATAGGGACAGAGGGGGCGAGACTAATGTAAGTCTCCTTTTATGTTGTGGTACCGAACCTCAATGAGGTGGGGGAGGCATATCCATACCCGCCGAGATAACTTAGTACAAAAATAATGGTGCACCCAGAAATATAAAACTGAACAATGAAGTACATGTTGAATGGTATATGACATGCTAGCATAACAAAGTTAGAAAATAATACAATGTGTCCCATATAAATAATGCACGTGGAAAAATATGAGCCGGGACTAAATACAATAATATCTGAGTACATGATATATAATGGTGTTTCCCTCAAAAATGGGTGGGAGGGAGGGTAGAACAACCAAAGAAGCCTTGTTGAACAGGGAAGGGCTCTGCAAAACTGAATGGATCATCTGAAGGAGACATGCATGCTATGAACAATACAACCAGTAGGAACCGAACCCATCGAATCTGCGGAACTGCATCTAAGGCTATAGCATAGCAGGAATGCATCTGAGAATGTGGGGGGCTACCTGAAGGGCCACCCCCTTATGAGTTCTGAAACATCTCACACACACCAGGGAATCACTAGTACAATCTGTTGCATCACTAGACCATCAAGTGTATGAATCACAAACATGAAACAACCAATTCAAATGGAAATAAGGAGCCCCTTTGCTTGATCCAAGGCGCCGAAAAAGAATGGAAGCTGGAACGAAGATACACCATCCTCTAGGTCGTTCTTCTAGAATAAATGAGATGGTGTCAACTGAATAGGGCCCGCGATAGGTGAGGGATGAGGATCCCCAACTAAGGCATGAGGGAAAATAGTAATGTGAATAATGGACTAACACTAGGGATACTCGAAAACGTGGGACTAAGGGAAAAACAAATGACTTCCCTTGTTAGAACATAAAGTGCATGGTTGACCTGGCAACGACTAACTCAACTCCAGAGGGGATGGGGATAGTATGGATGGAGGCCAAAATGGGAAACATGGGATGAATGGTATGCAAAGATGAATGGAATATTGTGACATGATATAATGGGATGTGAAATAGACTCCATGGATGCAAGGGTGACTCATCGTGAATGCTATGAACAAGGGTGACTCAATAACACTGCCACACAGACTAGGCCCGATGGGGACCATGAAAACATGAGTAAATGATGGTTACTCATGACGAAAATCAACACATGGTATAAAAAGTATTAAGAGGAGGTGTTCCTCAAAGTACAAGTGTTGTTTTATGAATAAATTGGATTTTGAGAGGTGACAAAGTGACCCTTCTTGGAAAAATGGCTTCGTGGTGAAGTGTCAAATCATCAAAAACTGACGAAGACCCATTATAGAGCTTGATGATAAATTTTTAACGGTGTTGATGATTTATCAAACTGAGCTATGATTTGGTCATAATGGGCGAAAGAAAAATTGTGGAATTTTCTATGAAAGGATGTTTTCCCTCAATTTGGATTCATTTGCTAAGTGAGCTGTGGTGAATTCGGAGAGGAGGAAAAGGCCCTAAATCTTGTGGAGATCATAGCAGACAAACCGACCGTCAGAATCAGGATCTGCACCTTTCAGGTAGGTGGCCTTACTCATCTCTTCAATTTCAGTGGTTTATTTCCTTATTTTTGGCACCTAGAAGCTCCCTAAGAGACCCTTACTCTTGCTCACGATCGCAACGCACTTTTTAGGCCTAGAAGTGCGATCTAGCTCATAGGAAACAACTGGAAACCTACGAGCTTGCACTTTTTGGGTAGAAAAATGTGATTTGGGGCTGAAGAGAGGGTCGCTTTGTTGGCCTAGTGGGGGTTGTAGGCTAATCAGTGTAGTCTATTGTTTTCTTCTCTAAATTGACAAGACATGTGGTGTTTTATAGGCATGGTAGAGTTGAAAATCAACTAGCGTGAATGAGACTTGGATACCCTTCGAGTTGAGACTCAGAGGGATTAGGGGGTTTGAGGGGAATTGGTTGGTTATGGGGTTCTCAAATTGGTAGAGAACCCATTGATGAGGGTAGGTGAGCCCTTTCTATCGAGAATTGTGAGCTATTAGGATCCAAACCAGGAGGTCTTCGTCGTGTAGGGGCACAATATTGAGCTCACATTACATGATATTTACTTCTTGATCAAACTGCCTCCCCTCGGAGTGGTGAGGGATATTCATCTGGTGTTTCCTCATGGGAGGAACATTACAGAGTTTGTGGAGCGCCATTGTCCATGGGATGTGAGTGTCAATGGCACAACTATCCCAATTGGTGATCTACAACGGCTAGAGACAAGGTTCATTGTTGCATATATGATATGGGTCTTGGGTAGTGAGGTGTTCCACCACATCACTTGTGGGAAGACGATGTTGGTTGAGAGTGTTTTGGCCAGGACCTACTATGGGTGGGCCCAGATGATGTTGTCATCGGTGAAATGAGAGTTAAGTCTATGTAGGAGGTAGGTGAACCATGACTGCACTTTTAGTATAGTATTATGTGCATTCTTCTTTAAGAAGATACCCACTATCTATCCTCATGTACATATCCAAGATGGGGACCCACAGGAGCCCAAGATGCATTGTTGGGGGTAGCTACTACGGAGAGGAGGAAGAGTGGGAGTTGAACAGGTGTTCCGACCCGAGTTTTTCGCACATTGGGATCAAATGCCCCTATACATTAACGATTACCCTTATAGTGGGATGAATTATCAAGGAGATCCTGACTTGCCATTTCTGCCCGGGTGAGCATGGGGACCAGACAATAAGTATTAAGTTTCTATTTTTATGGTGCATTTCATATTTTTATCACATGTATATGGTACTAAGTGTAAAATATGTTGTATGCAGACATAGCACCAGTAAAATGATAGGATACACAGGATGAGCCACAGTGCCTGGGGCTATAGATCGGGGAGCATCATTGTCATGACAGGGTCTAGAAGAGAGCGTGCTACTCGCTAATCTACATTGTAGATTTGAGGTACTTTTGACTAGAGTTTCAGAGCGCAAGTGGCATGAGTTAGATGATCGATACACATATGAGTTTACTGGCCTTCCCTTAGAGTGGCGAGGTATCATGCGACACATGCCAATGGCTGGTTAGACAGTGTGTGATCTACGTGCAGGTGGAGCAGATCCTTTGGTGCGAGATCCACCGGAAAGTGACTAGATGCAGGGACATGTGGGTCCCTTTGATTTTGATTTTTGTAACATGTTATGGGCATGTCGGATATATTTAAATCTATTGGCTCCAAACACTTATATGATACATAATATGATTATACATTTTGATATGATAATGATGGTTTGCCATATGTTGTGTTTATGGTTGTCTTATGTGGTGTACATGTGATAAATGCTAATCTAGAATGTTGTTTTCAATGGCATCTACATAGTTATTTTGGGTTCTAGGAATATGACTGAAAGTAATGGTTTCAAATTCATGTACCAACAGCTTAACTCGTAGATATTTTCTAAATAGGACTTGGTTATGCACATGATACACACCATTCAATTGCATGACAAGTAGCAAGGAATCTAAATGAACATGAAGATGAAGGATGCGATGAGAAAGGGCATCGACTAACAAACCTATCACTGCATCATATTCAACCTAATTATTGGTGGCAAATCCTATGCACACGCCGTTTGAAAGGACTAATGTATGCAAGGAGGTAAAAATGGCCAAGATTGTTGAGGCTAGATTCCTGGAGAAGCAACTCGCACCATTGGGATGGCCGATATATGGTGTGGATGGTGGATCCATCTGAAAGGTGCAAAAGACAATGGATGAGATGATGCAATCTACCTAATTGCATGGAAGAAATAAAGACATGCAAATCAAAGGGATGTGCTATGAGTGACATTTCTGGGCGTTGAACGCACTTGGAGAATTAGGAAGGGAATGGCCTTCAGAATCCTCCTAAAAACATGCCCCCTTGCCTAAGTGCAAGGGTAATCAGGGGTAGAAATCGCTTCCATGATTTCCTCATCAGCTAGAAGACGGGTGGACGGGAGGAATTTGACTACATGACGTGGTGGCATTACCTGGTGCGTCAACCTGAGACATAAGGTTCACATACAGATCATCTTGAATGGTAAATGACGAGTTCGTAGATGGAGGATCTACAGATGTTGAGACATGGGATTCTGTCGAAAGAGGTTCAATAGAAGCGTGCACAGAAACCTCAGAAACGTTTTCCTACGAGGAACTCAAGGATGACAACAGGTAAAGGATATGGCATGTGGTGTCTGTCATCTCAACATCAGGGGGAGGGATCATGATGGTGGGACCAGAGTCCCCCTGTTTTGGTTGACTAGGGGTACCAGAATCCATGGATAGAGGAGTAGGGGTTCCACTACGAGTGCCCTCATATTCGCAAAGTGCTTCAAGGCAATTGTGAAATTCATCGAGACGAGGGAAACAATGGGAATAGTGACCATGATAATCACACAAGGCACAAGGTTAGTTTGTGCATACTGTTCTGAGTTTCTCGAGTGGACCTAGAAAGTTAACATGGACTTCAGGGATATTTGACTCAGGGAACATTTCATGAACCAAAGGTTTGAGTTGAGGAAGCTCAAGACAATTATTGGTGGCATACCCAACAACTTCACCCAAAGCACACAGAGGTAACAGCTTTGGTTCCTTAAGGGTTGGAGGAGCTTGGGGATACTTGTCCTTAGGTTCTTTTATCTTAGCTTTGGCCCCCTTTCCAAATGCTTTCGCAATAGGAGTGGGTTCCTGTTGAGGTTAGGATGGAATTGAAGCGGCGGCATGGGCCATAGGGATCGGTTGACCCAAGGTCAAAGCATAATAAGGTATTAGCTAACCAGGCGGAATTCTTGCAGGGGGATCAATGTACCATACTGGGATCCCCATAGTCATGTTAGGAAGGACCATTGAAGCCATGACATGGGAAGAAAATACTCTCGGAGGGGGAAATAAGAAAGGTATCTGGCCTGCAGGGTAATGTCCCAGTGGAATAGCTCATGGATAGTTAAGACCTAGAGGAACAATTCCTGGTGGAAACATAGGAGAGGCACCCACAAACGGAGGAGGTCCTGGGCTGTGGATCTAGAGGGCTCGTCTGGGATGGCAATAGTAGGGTGCTGAGGAGCTGGTTGTTGATCAGATGTACCAGATTTCTTGAGAGCAGCCTATGACGCTTGTAACATGGAAACACACATAGAGTTAGGCTCTGATATGGGAGGGGGAGGACTAGGGAAAGTACAAAACAATGAGGAATCTTTATAGACTTCAGGTGAAACACCAACGAGGGTAGGTGAAGACTGCTTATCTGACATTGTCGATATAATGGACTTAAGGGAGGTCACAGATGTCAGCTCGTAGTAATTCAATTGATCAATGGTAACGATATTCGTCATGGGGGAAGCACATATTGTGGAACACTGTAGACACGATGGCTGACATGACATATGTGTAACTACGACCGAAGAGAATGTTGTAATCTAAAGGGGCATCAATAACTTCAATGTCGACATGAACAGTCTTGCCCGCAAGGGTCACTGGACAGCTGCGGTACATGCCAAGTGTTTGGGAGTAGTATCTATCCCAAGAAAGAAAAGTGATGGTGGAGGGGGACAACTTAGGTGACTTAATTTGTTTCCAAATGGTAGCAAACATCACACAGGTGGATGCACCTTCGTCAATAATGCATCAGGAGATGATGGCATTACGGACTTGGACTATTATCTGGAAAGTAACAAATGAAGGAAATGGAGGATGTTCTGATGTATCAATAGGGAAGGCAATCAGACGATCATCAAAAGGATCTACTACATCCAAGGCATTTAATAGAGCTCTCTTTTGAGATGGGCATGACTAGAGGACTTCCAATGTCGACATGGAAGCAAGTGATTGCGCCAAGTCATCTACTATATTGTATGTATGGGAAGCTCGGTTAGACATCGCATTACGGTGTAATGGTCCCTTTTTGATCTTGGGAATGGCCTCAACTTTAGGCTGAGGGATCTATAACGGACCATTTGGTTTAATAAGAGGCTCAACATATGCTTTGGTTTTGGACTCAGTGACAAATGGAGTCAATGGTTTGCAATATTGACACGACTGAGTTTGCAGGTTGATATCGGAGGGATTTGTTAGTGTCAGCCTTTGCAGCCTTCCTCCAGTGATCAAACATGCTCTTACACTAGTGATTTTAATGTGTCAAGGTCAAATTTTATCATTTCAGTGAGTCTTCAAGTAAAATTTGGTCACTAGGCATTAGGTCTAGGGTTTTCTTTCACTCCTTGCAAAGTTGTCCAAATGTCGATCCATGTCACCATTCAGCTGAGTCTACCATCATTCAAAGGGTTTTCATCATCATGTCAAGTTCCATTGGGTCATTTCACACCTTGTTCATGCTTCAGTTGTGCCTAGGCAAGGTTCATTTCCCTCTCCTAGGGTTTTGAAGCTAATTTCTCTTGGATGGTCAAATCATCGGAAAAACTTGTATCCTGATGTTCATACACCTTCCCCTATCCATAATACACCTTATCAAACTCTTCCCATCACTAAGATCCCCCAAATTCCTCATTTTCGCACAAACCCTAGTTTCTTGCTACAACCTGGCAATTTTCTATGGTTAGGCCTATGTTTTGCCTTTTTGGACCCCTTCCCCTCACTCAATTTCTAAGATTCCACTTTCCCCTACTTCCTAACATCCCTCCATACTTCCCAAAATTTCCTTAAGAATTTAGAAGCTCCCTATCCCCTTCATTTCGCTTCATTTCGGCAAATCCCTTGTCCCACACATCGGGATATGTTTCACTCAAATGATGTTTCTGAGCAATAAAAGATGAATTTGGGAAAAATGAGAGAGATTTTTGTCCATAAAATACCAAGGAAGAAAAACCTCCTTCACTTTTTACACAGGTGTCATGGGTTTGAAGAAATGTCAAAAATACAATTGTCTCGGGAGAATTGATGCACCTCTGGAGCGACCTTGGGAAAATCAAGTTTTCGCTTAGCTCGGTTGGCCAAATTACTTGCTTGATGATTCAAATGATAAGTAGAGACAAATATATTTCCAATGAGCTATCAGGAGATCAATTTGAGGTTGAGAAAGGCATTCAAAATTTGACCGTAACAGCACTCTACCTTGAGGTAGACTCATTTGGCACATTTCGACCAGTCTTGGGGGATTTGATTTTTGATAGGGAAAATGAACTCCAATTTGAAACATTCTAGTTGGGTTGGAAGGTAGACTCAAAGAAATTTCCAAAAATATATCCTAAACTTAATGTGGACATCAGGAAGGCCTCCAAAAGTCACCTAGAAAAGAGCACGATGCACATGAGGAGGATTCCCGACTTTTTGTAAGTGGGCCCACTCATATGCACTTCAATTTTTCGACATGGTCAGTTATCCAAGTGGAAAAGGAAGGCAAAGGGTCACCCAAGCCATTTGTCATGTTTGTGGCACTACACCTGTAGCTAATTTTTGGCTCTCCACCTTCATTTTGTGACCCTTGGGCATTCTATCTCTTCATTGCACATTCTATATATTGTATGCAAACCATTTGCAAAGGAATTGGTTGGTTGGCTTGTAACTTCTGGGGATTGTGGGAAAGAAACTTTGTTTCTGCACTGTATATTTTTACAGAGAATTAATGAAAGGCAGTGACTCTGTTTCATGAGATTCATGTGGTTGTGAGTGTAGCAAGTGTGTCTCTTATGTTTCATATGTATCTTGTTTTATTTCATAGTTCATTTCGTATTCATTTCTGGTGAAATTTTTCGAGTGAGATTAGGTAGAATTCAATTTTATTGCTCTACCTGTGGGAAAATTTCATGTACAGTTTTCATTCTTCTGTTGGAAAGGATTCATGTTCTCCATGCCCTTTTCACCTTCTTAATCAATCTCTCCATTCCGCCATATCTTAAAACTAAAATTGCTATGCTTTCCGCCTACCTTGCCTCATGAAATAATCTGTGCCTTTATGTTAAGTTCCTCTGTTCATTGAGGTCCCAGTGGTCCATAAATCCCAGAAACACAGTAATTCATAAAAATCACTCCTTATTTTCATTTTCACTTACTAGCCTAAGATAAATAGTTCATTGTAAGTCATCTCAGGCCATTTCATTTACTTATTCACTGAGTGTGACTCGGAGAGAGCCCTCTCCTGTTCTGGTAGGGCTAGCTACCAGACTAAAAATGGTTTGTGGTTACCCTGAATTTTGCCTTCTTTCAGCCCGAGGTAGATTTAGGTGCTAACAGGATTAACCTCATCAAAATTCATCATAAGGATTTGGTAGTCACCAGGACCAGAAGGTTGGGGGAGGTGGGCTGCTTGACCTGGCTGAGGTTGAGCAGCAACAAATCCTTACTAAGGGAAGGGATTTTTAATCACTACCGGTTGAGATGGCGCAGGATTATGAGGTGATTGTTGACCCCTAGAAGTTGCTTGAGCTTCCCACATTTGGCGCATCTGGGGTAAGAGAGGACACTCATGTGTATAATGGCCATGTACAGCACAACATGCACAAGGCTCGTTCGTATGAATAGTCTTGTTCTACTTGGGTTGGCTGCCCTATTGCTGGTTGTTGGTGTTAGGCTAGTTCCCCTGGGGTTCACTAGGTTGATTACCTTTATTACCCTAGTTATCCTTGTTACCCTTCCTTTTATTCTTTTTGTTCGAATTTTGGGGATTGGTCGCACTCTGCTGTGCAAAAACTTGACCTTGAGGGGGTAGTGGCTGCTAGGGATGAGTATGCATGGAAGGCTACATTGCTAATGTTTAAGGGGCTAGAGTGCTTGGTTGTGCATAAGGAGGAGCAACAGTTTGGTAGACAAGTTGGGGCCCTGAAAACATGTTGCTAGCAGGAGGGGTATGAGTGTTAGAGGAACCGGTGCCCCCTCCAAATAGCCGTAACTTCATTGAGTATATGGTGAAGGGTGTGAAAGGGTTTCAACTATACCATCGGTAGCATAATATGCCCCCAGTGCATTGGCACTTCTAGGACAAGGGAGGTCTCGAATGACGATATAAACATAACCAGATTGTGCATAAATCAGGTCATATCTTAGAGCGGTTTGGAGAGCATCTTCCTCGATCTGAGGAAAACAAGATGTGACATCTTTTCCCATGGGTGATAAAAGGCTCCTAAGAAACCAATCTTGGTAGACACAATCTTCAAAGGGCGGGGCATGGCATGTGCTCCTTCTTCAATGCCACTCTTAAACGTGGTCGGAAAAGCGAGTGGCAAAGGACTCACGGAATGAGGTCAATAACTCTGTACTGCTGTTGTACCGAAGAGGTAACTAGAAATATGAGAGGAACGCTTTAGCAAGCATCGCGGAAATGGAATGAGATGTGGTGGGCTGGCCTGCATACCATTTTGCAGCATCTCCAATGAGTGTGCGTTGGAATAGCCAAAGACGAATGGAGTCATCGGTAATGGAGTTGGACGAACACCACATGTGGAAGGATCGGACATGGTTGGTAGGATCCTCTCCAGCATTACCCTCAAACTTTGGGATGTCTGAGGGAAGATTACTCAGCATAGAAGGCCAACCAACATCGTGGTGTATGGGGTCATTTATCAATTAGCTAAAATCTGGCAGACTTAACCCAACCATAAAGGGGAGCATGGGGGCTGCCAGAACAGTTCCTGAGACTCTTCCTCTTGATGTGACCACCGGGATAGAACCAGAGCCAACACCAGGTTGGGTTCCTGCATTAGTTGTGGGTCTATACATGGTGACGATATGTAGTGAAGGAGGCTTAGAATAAGATGAGGAATCAGAAGAACCAGGAGAAGAGTCGGTATGGGGACTCAGAAGGCTATGAACTCAAACCCGACGGGGAGCGTGTTACATAGCATTTTGTAACTGTCCCTATACTCCCCATTCCATGATCTTGTAGGACCTTTACAGTGAACCCTATATGCTTCCCCTTCATGAAGAAACTCCCATTGTGTCCCTCTTCATGACCAAAACAATTCCCTTTTGCATTATTTCCCAAAAATCTTATGTTTTTCCCAATTTTAATGAACCTTGTTCTCCTTGCATCGATATGCATGGATTAGAACTATACCTAGAGCCTAATGAAGCGATTGAGCCTTGTTCTAGTCATGTTGATCTCTTTGGAAATATTTTTAAATAAGGAGCCGAAGCTTCCAGATCTAGAAGCTTCTTAACGGAAGTCTAGTAAATGGTTGGGCCAGATGGAGTCGAAGATGTCAGTTTGGGCTCTTTTCCCCTATAAGGATGGAACTACCTCAAGGGATAAGACTTCTCCCATTAGAAGAGGAACCATATCCTATCCATTCATGTTATATAAACCTCCCTTTTTTCCAAGCACAAGTTAGTGTTAATATTGGTGTACTAGTGCTAATTAAGTTTGGAGTGATCAGCAAGTTATTCATAGTTGTAGCTCTCTAGTTGTGTGTGAGGGAGAAGTGTGAATTTGGTTTAATGTGAAGACTAAAGGGAAGATCATTAAAACTATCATTGTTGAGGCCATCATGGAATACTAACAGAAGTGTGTGGGAACCTGGTTTTGTCGGAGGAGAATAGCAACATCAAGGCAATGGTTGTAATCTCTTCTTGATTTAATATATATGCAACTATCGATTGATTTCCTACATAATGTGTCATCTCACATGTTTATGGCTCAATGCTTCTTGACTTGTTAAGTAGGTTGAATTACAATTTTTCTATTATCGCGGTTGTTGTTTGTTGTTGTTTACTTGTTTCAGGTGTTCGAAGAAGGAAATAAGAGCTAGCTGGAGCAAGAAAGCAAGGCCATCACCAAATGGGATAAGCATACTAAGAGGTAGGCCCTCTTAATTGGTTATAACCTAAGGAAATCTTCCATAGAATGTCTTGTTTGTGGCTAGACCCGCTATCAGGCTAGAGGAATTGTTTTTGTCCGCACTTAGGATTTTACTTCACCACAAATTGGCGACTCCACTGGGGATCCAATCCTTCTATTTGTTTGCTTGGAATTTCATGGTTTTGTGTGAAATTTTCTAGTTTTGGCATTTTCCTTTAGTTCTGTCCACTTTTCTTTGCTTACTACCTTGGATTTGAAATTCATAATAGTAAGTCTGGTCTCAACTTTTGAAAAGAAAAAAAATATATCTTTGCATTCTCGCTCAACGTGCTTATTTCACTGACAGTCGCGTTAGTCAGTGCGATATTCTGAGAAACAAGCGTGCCGACCCCCTTTTGGCGCTTTTTTTCAGTTAGGTAGTCGCGTCGATGCCTGTAAGTGAATATTAGGGTTCACCCCAGATCTTGGCCAGTGTGTTTTGCTCTGATGATTTCTACCCTATAAGTTGTTTAGACCATCTTCTCCCTGAATAGAAAGCTACTTTTCATTTGATTTATTTGCTTGTTGATTTGCCATCTTTTCACTTGATTTCTTGGGTCATTGGATGGTTAGTGGCACTAGGGCATCTAGGTTGTCATCCATTCAGCTTATTGTGAACTCAATGAGTCAAGTTGTTGGTGCATTTACTCCTTGCATTTCGTTTATGGTCCTTCTATGGCTTTGACCTCCAATACACAAGTTTGAAGAGTTTCGTTTGCTTGTCTAAACGTCTCTTTTCCAGCATAGATCACATTGCTTGTCTTGTTTTTGGTAAAGTCGTCGTGTCATTAATTTGAAAGAGATTCTCTTTTTTGTGTTTTTCATTTGATTGAGAATCAATTGTCTCGAAACTTTTTCATTGAAGCGTTTTATGAGAAATTCATTTTGTCATTTCATGAAAAGTACAAAATTCTAGTTTGTTGCATCAATATGTTATGGTAGTTAGCATCATTGAAGACTAGCATTGCATTGGCATTTGAAAAGAAAAAGAATTCTCTTTTCTTTTGAAAGGACTGTTCAAGTGTACTTGTTAGGAAATTAGGAATTGGAATGTATTTTTCATTAGTTTATTTTCTCAAAAAGTGAAGTATTGAAAAATAATTTTGCTTTCAGTTGCATGGTTTTTTGCATTTTATTGTGTTTCCTACCCTCTCTAGTGTAGACAATTCATCGAATTGAAATGGTCTTTTCTCATTTAGCTGCATTTAGGGATTTTCAAGTCACATCGCTAAGGCCTAAAAACTGAGACATAATTCAAGATAAACTTTAAAATAAACTAAATTAACCTAAGGTGCATTTGAAACCTAATGATCACATCTAGGAGGTATAGGCTAGAGACGTGTTCCAGCATATTTAAACCTAGCAGCTATCATTAACTTCGGCACTAAACAACGCTAGTATGGATTTGTGCTCCCCGTACCGTCGAGTATATAATGAGAGACCCCTCTAGGCTACAATCCTTTATCCATATGAAGTCGAGTCTGCCACCTTGAAAATGTGATACACCGAACATAGAATTTGAGGAGATTGCCTACCCGTACTTCTCGGTTCACCTGGAGGTATTCTATATTTCATGGTTGCTTGGTAATAATTTTTACCTAGATCATCTAGAGTAGTCATTTGATATTTTTGACTCATTAAACTTAAAATATCGTTCGAGTGCTTGTCCTTACGAGCTCGTTTCCAATCGAAAGTGATAGAGTCATCTTTGCTTCTTTCTCAACTCTTAAAACATGAAAGAGCACCAGTTTATTTATGTGTCTTAAAAAATTATTTCCCACAATATTATAACATCCTGTTAGTTTTTTCTAGACCAAATCGTTAGTTTTCCCTAAAGTGCATTTTAAAGCCTTGAAATTTATCTCTCTTTTCATGTTAACTAAGACATGGTCATCATGGCTAAACCATCTGGTTCACATAGTTCCTCTTCCTCTCCTCCATCTGAAAGATTTTCTAAGGAGCCTTTTCCTAAATTATGAGAGTCACTCGAGGACCAAGGTTTTGAACTCGAAATCGTTCTAAGCATTCAACATTTTTCATCTCATCCTCCACCTACTTTAGATATTGGGTCACCTGCTGATATTAGCTCAGAATCTCTGGACAATCCCATCCAGACTCTTGAGAGTTCACCGACTACTGATGGTCAGCTTGGACTGGTTATATATCCTCTGAATCCTTTGTTCGACCCTATTGTGATATCACCACATCGTTCATACAGTCTTTACGATCAACTGGGTGTTCCTTTGGAATTATCCCCTTGTACATCTTCAATCGTTCATCATCGTTTGTTCCCAGCTATGGAACCTGAAGGCGATGCTCCAATTACCTCTTCAGATCAATCGGAAGTTTCTACTCCACACACTATCAAAGAGGAAGAACATCAATTTCCTCCTGAAGGTTTCCTCTATACGGGGAGCATTCCCATCAGTGTGTATCGGGATTTTCCACCTAACTATGTGACTTTAGCACAATTTGTCTCAGGTACACCTAGTGCTTCATCACTTTATCACAACCCGATTTGGGCGTTTGGTGCCATGCCTACTACAGGTCCATTCATTGTGAACCCGACCTCCCAACAGGTCATTACCTCAGTCCCGGTGCAACCCACCATTATGAACCCCCTTGTCTCATATGTCCCAGTCACCCATACAGCTCATCTGATGGTCTTGAAGAATGTTACTATCAGTTCTTCGATCTCTCCAGTCAGTGGAAAAGTTGTGCCGCCGCCTAGGGGGCAGAATCTAAGTGTTTGTATGGTGTCAGGCACCACCAATGTGAGTAGCTCATAAGCTCACATGGTTGGCATGAACTAGCCTTCTTCTGGGGTTATCCAAAACCTTATTGGTCCTGTTGGATCGAGCAATGTCAAGTACCAACAGGTCCAAAATATCGTTGGTCCCTCTGGATCAAGAAATTTCCAGTACCAACAGCCTTATGAGGCTTAGTTTCAATTCCAAGCTCCTTATGTTCCATATGGTTCTCAAGGAATGGTTAATACGCCTTACGTCCTTCAATATAGACAATATGTTTAGCCTAGTTCATCCATTTTTCAGGGTGGCTATGGCCAGATACAGTTCAGAAATTTCCAAGGAACTGTTCAAGTACCTCTGCAGTAGCAAGGACAACCTTTGCAACAACAAGGGCAACCTTTGTTGTAGCAAGGGCCATCCACGCAACAGGAGGGGTAGATGATACCGTAGCAAGGACAACTGCAACAACCGCAGGGGAAACCCTCGCAACACTTGCAGCAAACCATGCAGCAACATATGTAGTATGCTCCACAAGCCTCCCAACCTATGTCTTCACAAGGCCAACCTCTATAGCCACAGGGATAGCGTTTTCAGCTGCAAGGTCAATCCTTGCAGCAGCAGAGCCAACCTGGGCAGCAGCAACCCTTATATACATATCAAAAGGGTCAGCCCTTGCAAGGACAAGGCCGTAATCAAGTCCTTCAACAGCAAGCCCAAAATCCTAATGTCCTGGGGAAACAGGTGCACAATCCTTTTTCCTAAGGGCAGCAGGTCCAGAATCCCTATGTCCAAGGGAAGAAAGTGTACAATCCTTATGTCCAAGGATAGAAAGTCCAAAATCCTCTTGTTCAAGGGCAACAGGCTCAAAACCCATATGTTTAGGGACAACAGGTGCAATATCCACATGTTGAAGTTCAATAGGCTCAACATCCTCTTAACCAGTATGTTGCTTATCAACAACCTATGACCGGATAGTTCCAAGGTGTTCAAGGTCAAAATCCTCCCTATGGCCAAGGTAACCTACAGTGGGGGCAGAATCAAATTCCATATGGCTAAAACCCTCCACTTTGGGGGAAAAATCCTTACCAGCAAGGATGGGCTCCTCTGGTTGGACCCGCTTATCAACCTCCAATGCCTTTCAATACTCAATTGTCATTCTTGGCCACACTAGAGTTGTCAAATGTGTCTCAACTCACAAATGATCTAATTCTTCATTTTCCATACTGGCCTCCGGTTCTATCCAAGATCTCAGCGATTGTCCTAAGTTCGATGGGAAAGCGAAAGAAGATCCTCAGGCCAATGTGATGACATATCACCTCTGGTGCTCTTCAAATTCTTACTTTGATGATTCTATTTGTCTCCGTCTTTTCCAAGGAACCCTCACAGGTGCTACAGCCAAGTGGTACATCGAGCTCCCTTAAGGTACTTACCATGACTTCAACTCTTTAGCCATGGATTTCCTCACGCATTTCCAGTTGCCAGTTCACTATGAAACTAGCACCTATTTGCTTACATCGCTTAAGAAAGATACTGTGACACACATCTCTGATCACATCCATGAATGGAGGCGTAGATATCGCCTGATCAAATTCGAGATTACTGATCAGTTTCTCACCAAATGGTTTACCAAGTCATTTGTTGCTCCAATTGCTCTCAATATAGCTATGGGTGGATGCATTATCTAAGAACAAGTCATTGCTCATGTCCAATACTTAGATCTCGTTTATTCTCAATCTTGCACTTTGTATGAGTTATTACTCGATGCTCCGCAGCCATCATCTGATCCCACGACATCGAAGTCACAGGCTACACCTCCTGTTGATGGAATAACTAGTTCAGTGTCCCAGACCCCTGCCAAATATTCTTCTAAATAGAAGTTGGTCTCAAACACTACTTCCAATAGTTCCTCCCAGAATCCACCTAGCCCTGGTAAAACCTCAGAGGTCTACGCTATCCAGTCTACCACAGCAGACAAAAGCTCGAAAAGCAAGAAGAAAGGCAAAGGAAAGGGTAAAGTCGATGCCTCAAAACAGGGTCCTCCTAAGTCGTCTACTGGTGATTCTTCACAACAGAAGCCTAATTATCCATGCCTCATTTGCGAGGAGTATCATTATACTAAAGATTGTCCCCGATGGTCTAAAGTTAGTTGTTTACTCAAAGGGACCCCAACTATCCTCAAATAGCCTTTTCCGTCTCAGAAGACTCAAATGGTAGACCAACCTCAATCATCTTCTTCCTCAGGATCTCAAGTGTTTATGATGAGTATGCCTATTAGTGTGGCTATTAGATCAAAAGATTATCAAACCCCTGCTCTGACGGCGGGGAAAGAGAAAGAAACCTCCCCTTCTTCTTCTACCCCGAGTTCTTGCCCTCTTCATATCGAGCACCCTAACTTTGATTCCACCATTCGACCACCTTCTCGAGGTGTGCTAAGGAAGTCCTCATATAATCCCAATGCTCAAGCCACTCAATACTATAATAGTATTGAGGATTTAGCTCAGGCACCATCAGCTATGATTGCTCTTGAGGTACTCCAAAGTTCAGCAGAAATCCTTGTTGTCGGCTATTAGGGGCATTGATCCTACCGATTCAAATTTGATATGTTCTAATCTAGAGAACCACATTCCATGCCTGCCTCATCAGATTTCAATTCTCATTCAGGTAATCATCAATGAGAAAGCCATTCATAGGACCGTCATTGATGAAGGTGTTTCTACGTGCATCATGTCAGTCGCTTACTGGAAGGCAATTGGTTATCCTACTTTGAACCAATCCACTAACACTTTGGAAGCTTTTGACAGGCATGATTCGCGACCCTTCGGTGTCTTACCTAACCTTTCCATTAATTTTGAGGGCGAGATAGAACACGTCGAGGTAGAGATTGTTGACGCTAATCTCAATTATAATCTTCTACTTGGATAGAACTGGACCCATGTTATGCATGTTGTAGCCTCCTCCCTATTCCGCGTGATTCATTGTCCCGATCAAGGGAAGATCATAACATTCGACCAACTATCCTTCTTTGCCTTTTCCTCCTCGGATGGCAATGTTTTGTATGTCAAGCACAATGGTGCTCCTTATGAGAGTGTGGGGGCAGGTCTTTTTAAAGATTCTGCCTTGATGGGAATTTTTCTGCTCCCACCTCCTCATGTTGCCTTTGTCAACATGATCTCGATCAAATTTGTTCCTTGGGTCATAACTTCACCAGATCTTGTTGATACATGGGGCGAGGTTATGCCACTTAGTCTTGCCAAAGTCAATTACGTGGAAATTGTTTCAGCCTCAAGTTCTGTATCCTCTCATTTTCCTGTTTCGAGGACTTCTCTCAATACGTATTCTCAATCCACATGGCTTGGTGCTTTGGAATCTCTTGATCCCTTAGCCGAGACTTTTCTTGCTAATGAGAGTATCATGGTAGTAATGTCTCTCGAGGAACCACCTTGGAATGATACTCATCATCGTTCCTCGTTCCTGCCTCGTCAAGCGGTCATGTCTACTAGTCTTGAGGAGTTCTCTTCTTAGTTTCCTTCCCTATCGCTTCTAGCACGGATCTTGACTCATGAAGTATGTTCGGAAGTAAATTTGGGTAATGTCACGCGGAATGAGTCGAGGTTGCGGACAAGATCGAACTTCCTAGTATCTATTGATATCTAGTGACAAGCAAGCCAATCAAAAACTATCTTTCTCTAAATATGCAATTAAAAATAAAGGAAAACAAGTGTTTTAGGCCTACCTTGGGTCCAATGTAAGTTTGTGGAAGCCTTGCTCCCTCGCTCCAAATGAGCTTCCTTGAAGTGTAATTCTGCAAACACAAACAAGAAAACCAAATTAAATAACACTTGAAAAGCCAATATCATAAAGCATATTCATCATAATGATCAAGGAGATTATGAAACAAACCACATAAGACATTTATTGAGAAAAATGAATCTCATTGTATTAATTCAAATGAAGAAGAACTTTACAACCTGTGCCTTGATGCTGTACAAGCTACTCCCAGGGTCCGACAAGAAGTCTCCTCTACTTTGACAAGTTTCACTCACTTCCCAATAAAACCAAAAGGTATGTGATCTCTCCTCTCAAGTTTAACTAGGAAGTCCCAATTCCATCAGCATTTACCCTAAAAAGTTCAGCTTCTAACCTCTCCAGCAACTAACCCAATGCCTTAATTTATAGTGCAACGAAGGGAAGTTACTAGGTCCTCCTTCAAAGGGATAAAGCCCTCCTTCAAAGGGATAGCTCCTCCTATCAAGGGATTATCTCCTTCTCTTTTGGGATGCATGAACCACCTTGGAGCGAATAATCCACATCAAAATCCTTCTAGAAACATCTAGAATTAAACCAAAAGTGAGTTTTTTAGGATAAACTTGCGCCTTTTTGACTTTTACAGGGGTACGCACCCACCCCTTTACAGACAGAGCGTGCAGGTACGCAGGTATTATGAACAAAGGGTGTGGGTCCGTAGGTAAAAGTAGGAGAAAGTGTGGAACCAGAGTAATATTGATTTTTAATATCTTTCTCTCATTTGCAAAGCTTGACATGAAGAGCTAAGGTCTGAGACTTGCTTAGGAGGCTAGTATAAGTGATGATAGAGCCATACTGACTGCAAATAATCATGGTGATGATATTTTTGTGTAACAGATTGCCCCCTAAAGTGCGAAGTCTGTAGTAGATGAGGATTTCATTTATCATTTAAGAAGAGTGAAGTACTTTATCATTTTTAGGATTATCTTGCGGAGAGCCCAATTGGAACCTGTAAAAACATTCAAGTGCAAAATATATATATGAGATCATATCACCGCTGAGGTAGGCATTCCCATACTCAGATCAAAACTGACTAGGAAACTTAAAAACTGATTAGAAAACTAACTACCGCTCTGATATAGGAATGATCTTGTAATACATCACAAGTATAGACACATGTAGACACAGTATGGACATAGCCATCTGTTTATGAATAGTCTACAACATAATGAATACAAAATTCCTCGCAGCCTGGATGGTGGAAACTAGATCCAGGGTCTTCATTTCTACTCCTCGAAATAGTACGATTCTATCCATGTGAACAAATGTGTCGAAGTCGAACATGGTAGAAACCACTTGATTACCAGTCGATGATGTAAATTGTTAACAAGTGTGAGAGAAACCACCAATAATGAAAATGGCTCTCAAAGTACTCAGTACAATCCATGAGATGTGATTAGATGTGTTGATGTCGAACATGTCATGGAAACCTTCAATCGAAGGTCAATGATGCAACCTATCGTCGAAGACAAGAAACCTGCCATTGAGGCATGAAGATCCCAAGGTACTGACGATTTCTAGATCATCTTCCTAGATAAAGAGCTGAAGTCGATAGAAAGCGATCCGTCGTAGGCAAGCCCACAACAGGAAATCATAGATCAAGCTTGAAGAAATTTAGTTGCAAGGACTGACTCAGGGATGGTCAAGATGGAATGACAGATATTTTTGCAGATGAATGGCTTATTCGCACTGACCTCTTGAACACATAACGACACAGCAGATGGTTTGGTGACGATTGACCAAACGTTAATACCCAGAAACCGGCTGAAGACTTTCAATTTGGTTTGATAAATTGTTAGGTAAAGGATTTCCCAACCCAGGTGAATGAAAGTATCATGTTGAAGAGGGGTTACAAAGTAAGACAAATAGGCTCATTTTTCTCTCTTTCTCCCCCACCATTTCTGGCAAGTACCTCTTTATTTTTTACAAGCCTGAGGAGGATAACATATGCTTTATTATAATCTCATCCTTCGGATGAGTCCAACTTAGTTTAAATTTGAACCCTAAGAAGGAGTGGTCCATTCCTATTTGTAATTGAACAGGTCCTTTACTGTCGAAATTTAACAAGTCCAGTATAGGAGAAACTCGGCGTTTTTCATTTTTAGAGAGTCTGAAAAAAAATTAAGAAGACTCTAGGGTTGACTTTTTCGTAAATTGTGTGTCCCAACGCTCGAAAAAGTATAAAAATAATACTTGAGAGAACCGCTTGATCTTTTATGACCAAGGAGTACTTTTCGTAATTAGTGCCTCTGATCCGAAAAAGTAAAAAAGCGATCAACGACACGTCGTTTTATGACCAATATCGAATTTGAAACGACGAAAACCCAGCAATCTTTTTGTGTTTTTACGGTCAGAAAAGGGTTGTAAGAGGATCGTCTTTTTAGTTCCATTTTAATGAGTTTAAAAAGAAAAACTCGACAAACTTTTCATGTTTTAGGAGTCAGAAAAGAGCTTAAAGGTGACTCTAATGGTTTTTCGTTGAAAATGATTGATTTCGCTTGAAAATCCATTATCCTGAACAAAAACTCAAACATTACTCGTACCTGTTTAATAATAGGTTAAAATGTCACAAAAACACCTTTTTAAAGTGAAACATAAACAAATTTAGAATTTATTTACCCAAAAAACTTATAAAAAGGACTTTTTACCATTCGTTTTTACCATTTGAGATTTGGTTGAGAAAAAAGGGCTTTTGACCAGAAACTTCTCGTGAATATTGCGGAAAATCCGTCCGTCGGAATCGAACGTCGTCTCCTCCAGGTAATCCACATCATCCTACTCTTCATTTTTGTCCGTTTGAAATTGTTTTTTAAGGTTTAAATTTTGTTTTTAGGAGGTTTTCAGGTTTAAAAACCCACGCGCGGGGGCCCGCAGGTTTACCACGGGGGACCTGCGAACCCCGACTTTTTTGCAATGGGAAAAAATTCGGGGTTACGCACCTGCCGTGAAGGCAAGGTGCGGACCCCACGCACTGTCCCTAACAAGGGGGTGCGTACCCCGTGCATAGGTTTACAAAAACCTAACTAACTCAAAAAATACCCAATGAAATCAATTTTGCATATTCTAATTCACCTTTTTACTTGATTGTAGGATATACATCATGCTTGATTGGCGAGAATGAGAGCACGAGGATGTGGACCTCACCGCGATGAATCATCAACCTTCGATCGATGCATTGAAGGCATGTGGCTTGTACAACGTCTGGGCCATACCTGGCATGAGGGTCCAGGTGAACGTTTTGCAGTGGCTGGTTGATAGATGGAGTATACAGGACCAGTGCTTCTTTATTGGTGGACACCAGCTCGAAATTGAGCCAGCTGATATATACTTCTTGACTAGTTTTCCCAGGAGGGGTGAACACTTGACTCTATTTGGGCCTAGGGCAGGTGGCCAATCTGTCAAGAGCCTCCGCCTAGAGTTTTGCAATGTCCAAAACCAGGAAAAAGGGATAGATATCAAAACCATATCCCTTCTTGAACTCATGGTTATAGCATTCACAGTTACCAAACTCTGCGGTAGTGCAGCACTACACATTGCCACCGGATCCCAAATTTGGATGGCAGTTGATTGCTTTCGAGGCACCATTTTCAATTGGTGCGATGCTGTGTTGGCCAATGTGAAGGGCCAACTGACCAGGGCCAAAAACGGACAGCTAAAGACCTTTGGTTATGGAGCTATAGTTGTGAGTTTTGGCCTGGAGAGGGTTCTGATGCTGATCCCACAACACCTTAATGTTGGAGTTGGGCTTCCTCGAGAGCCCAAACTGATGCGATGGGTTGCAGTTATGGCCCATCATCCTGATGAGGGGACCGAGGTCGTTCAGTTCAAACCTGAGTATTTCCAATGGTTGGAAAACCAGGTTTTTGCTATTCGGGACTTTCCTTATGCCGGGGTTGATTTTCGTGGGGACTCAGACATGGCTCTTCCGCCAGGAGAGCAATGGGATGATGCAAGTAAAATCATTTTCAACATTTTCCTAATTTAATTTTTTGTTGTTTTTATATCGCCCCAAAAATGATAGCAAAATTTTCAAATGCAGATGTGGGCCCACGGCGAGCAGCTGCTCTCCGGCCTTAGAAGAGGAAACAACCAATTGCACCGGCTCCAGCCCCACAGGACGAATCAACAGAGACTTTGGCCGAGTTGGAGAGCCATTTAGAGCGCCTGACAGGGGACATGCCCGAGACCAGTATGGATGACATCCCTCGTCGACTTCAGCGCTATGTGATTGGGGTCCCAGGACCTTTTAGGAGGTTCCTTTGTAAGGTGGCCTGTGCAGTGGTTTCATATCGAGATCATCACGAGTGATGGGATGATCGCCTATTGTAGTCACATATGACATTTTTACTCTTTGTACTTATCATTTTTGCCGACCATAAGGTGTTTTTCAACGTATGATCGAGGACGATGTATTATTTTGACACACTCCTATGTTATATGATATCATTATTACCGACTTATCTTGTTAAACATATTATGGGATGTTTTTAAATTTACTTGTATGATTATTGCACATTACTTAAACATTTGAGAAGCAATTGCATCTGCTAATGTATTTAAAGATCTTGGAATATGCTGATATTCAATATAGTCAAATTCACGTTCCAAGAGACACACTCTCAAAAATAATCTTAATAAAACTGGATTTCTAATGGCGTATACTCTATTAAGCTGTAATACAACGAGTTCAGGATCTAACCTCACTATCAAACTCTGAATCCCAAATGAAATAGATTCAGATAATAACTCAACCACTACACTATACTCCGCAATGTTGTTCGTTGTTTGACCGAGGCTTACCCCATACATAGATACCAACTCGTCAGAGGGCGAATAAATAACCCAAGCTGTGGAAGAAATATTCCGTGTACTACGACAAGCGCCATCAGCGAAACCAATATATGTTTGGAGAGGCGTCGACATCTGTGATATCAAACGTAAAATCAAGATAAGCAGGAATAACGATGGAAAAATCAATCTCTAAGCTAAGCACACTTTAATCTAAAACACACCAGTTAGAAGAAAAACTAACCTAACTAAAAAATCTCCACACTCGTTTAAGCATAATACCTCTTTAGGTAAAGACCATTTTTGGGTTTACCTAAAGAGACCCCGTCAAAGTCTACCAATTCATATGCCCCTTTCGCTAGCTTTCGCTTGACAACAAAGGGACCGTGCCACATAGGCACGAATTTTCCAACGCCTAATTTATCATTTGCTTGATTGTACAAAAGGACTAGATCTCCTTCCGAAAAATTTCGAGGGGTCACATTTCGATCATACTGAGCTTTAATACATTTAGCATGAGATTCGATTGCTAATGCAGCATCGCGGAGATTCTCATCTAGCTGAGCCAAGTATAACAAACGTCTTTCCTCTTCGGAAGTAGCTGGAAGCAACTCGATGGCCATTCACAATGACAGGATTTCACACTCAATAGGTAACACAGCTTCCAAACCATAAACTAGTTGGAAAGGAGTGAACCCTGTTGATGTTTTAACTGAGGTTCGATACGCCCATAGCACTGAAAATAACATGTTGTGCCAGTCCGACCGATGAATCCCCAATGATATCTTCGATCAATTGATGAAAAAACTTTGTTGATGGCTTCACCAGGCATTAGCTTGTGGAAATAACTAAAAGAGTTGAACTGTCGTGAACGCAAGCCAAGTTGAATCGCTGTAAGTTCTGTCATCATAACGGTTCAAAATGACGCCCATACGGTCCAGTGATAAATTGCTTGTGGGGACACCAAAACCTAGAAATTATATGATTGAATAACCAAAATTGTAGTGTTTTGCCATCTGCCTCAAATGTAAGGCATCGCCTGGCCCACTTGTAAAATAATCTGCTGCAAGGATAATATACGCATGCCCCCGGCTGAGTGAGGGTTACATGTAATAAAACAATTACCCCATTTGGTAAGGACCAACGGAAATTATAGGGTGAAGAGGAGCAGGTGGAGCGTCATCTTTCGATCAAAATTTGGCAAATTGTGGGCATTTTCGGACCGCAGTAATACCAATCTTAAACAAAGACGGCCAGAAAGTAGCCAGCGTGCAATATCTTCTTAGGGTCAGTGGCATACCAGTACATATGACCGCCACACGCTCCAGAGTGACAGTCATTTAAGACCCTTTCATCTTCCTCATGAGTCAAACAACGTCGGAAAATAGAATCCGCCCCACGACGATAAAGAGTATCTCCAATAATTTTGAATTGTTGGGATCGAAATCGTTTTTTCGACGGTCTGATCGTGAAATATCTGGCTGAAAGGTTTTGGTTTGGAGATAAGTGATGATATCTCCATACCATGGATCTAAAGTGCTGATTAGAAACAAGGATTCGTCCGCAATGGGCTCCTCCGCCACAGTTTCTGTATCAACACGCGAGAAGTCACACATAAGTTCCGCAAAAACTAAAGATTTTTTTGACTTGGACTTGTCAAATTCCAAGTCAAACTCCTGCAAGATGACAATCCATTTGGAGTACTTGCCCCCCAGCAATTGCTTGGTCAAAATATAGATTATAGGGTTGCAATCAGAAATGACTATAGTTTTGCGTAGTAAAATGTAATGACGAAAACATTGGATAGCTTGAATAGCTGCCAATGCCAATTTCTTCACATGTGAGTATTTTAGCTCAGTTGGATTTAACGTTCGACTAAGGTAATATATCACATGTTCCATACCGAATTCATCTTCTTGAACTAGCACCATTCCAATGGTGGAATAGGAAGTGGCGAGATACAAGAAGTAGTCCTGGTTGTAGTTGGGAGGATGCAACAGCGGTGCATGGGACAACACATGTTTTAATGCATCAAAAGATTTTTCAGCTATCTCATCCCAAAAGAATGAAGTATTCTGTTTCAACAATCAGGAAAAGCCCTTGGTGATCTCGGCGTAGTTAGGGATAAATTGACGTAAAAAGTTTGCTTTCCCTTGCAAACTTTGGAGTTGGCGAAGAATTGAAGGAGGAGGCAATTTGATGATAGCTTCGACCTTCGAAGGATCGATGCGAATGCCAGCTTTCGAAACTACAAATCCCAGTAATCAACCTGTTTCAATACAGAACACACACTTGTGGGGATTCAACCGAATTCGATAATGCCTACACCTCATCAAGATTGCTAGTAAATGGACGAGGTGATCAGCTCGATGTAATGAATGAGCAGGCAAGTGATGCAGGGTGACCTGCATAAGCCAGGATTCTTCCTCTCTCACTCATACGCATAAAAGCATAAGCCAGGATTCTTCCTCTCTCACTCATGCACATAAAAGCATGTGTTTGTGCTCAATTACGCCCACTGATATTAATATGTAGTTTATATATTTATCCCCAGCAACCATTCTCCATTCACCATCCCCTTTTTAGTTTGGTAGTTAGGATCACAACTGTTAACCCTCTCCACGCGTACAGACAGCATACACATAGAAAATTCAACCAAATTATAAATAAATTCTTATGCATATACTACTGCCCGAAAATTAACCACAGTCCTCCAAATGCCGGATCTAAACCCGCATAAACAGAGTCTCTATCTAAACCAAATCTAAACCCGCATATATATTTAATTGCCAGAAATTAAACACAGTCCTCAAACACCCGGATCACAAACACAGTTAATAATTAAAGCTAAGCGTGAGTATCAAATACAATACCCCTTGAAGTAATGGCACCTTCGCCATTAGAAGATAACATTCTCCCTCTGTTTATGTTTTGTTTAAGTTTCAATGAGACGAATTTTGTATTTTATAAAAATCCTGTTTTCAACTGGATTTAGAACGAAACCACTTTATCTTCAGCCTCTAAATTTGTGACATCTTCATAATCACTAGGGACATCAGGACCAGGTGGAATGCCTTCGGGAAAATCTGTCATGGGCAAATTGAATACTGCTGGAAAGATTAGACGGTAACAATATTTAACTGTAATAAATGAAATTACAGTGCAGTAACAATATGTTTCAGAATAAAAAAAATGAGCCCAACTGCCTCACTAATTAATAAAATATTAAGCGGAGATAACAATGAAATTCTACCGCCCAAGAAGCTTTTAATCCACAGTAAATTAAATTATTGGATACATGCATAGTAAAAAACACCATTGGGCTAAAATGCCAGAGAGTTATTTTGAAATTATGCTTTGATGCCGCCTCCCTCTCTCTCTGTTCCTGAGAGCTTAGCTGCCTGTTTGATTTATAATAATAATGGATACATAGATCAGGCCTTATCTCTAGAAAAAGCATGATTTTTCCCTTTTGACAAAATGACTTAAAGCTGGAAGCTTTATTCCCTATTTTTTTTTTTATCTTAATTTTAACTAAAAAAACATAAAAACAGAAGGCAAAGGATCCCACTCCTTGTCTGTAGATAATCTTTTTGATTTTTGGAATAAATCAAAAGATTTTTCCCTTTCTGAGTCACATGCGCTTGCATCAGACTCCCAAGGTAGAAAAAATTCATGGTCTCCTGATCATGTGGTTTGTGGTCTTGATCTTCCTGGATCCCATAGTTTGTTCTGCAACCGTCCAAATTCTTTATTCTTTTTCTGCCCCTGCATTTCTGTTGTCCTTTCCTTCATCTTCTTCTTTCTGTCAATCACGTTCAAGTTCTGATTGGTCTTGCTTGCTGCTATTTCTATTTTTCTCCATTTTGATTGCTGCATCATCAGCTGCCATATTTCTTCAATCTCTATGTCCAGCTTACTGCTGTTGTTCCCAATTTTTGTTAATTCAGCTGCTACCATAGATGTTGTTTCCGTTTCCGCCATAGATGTTGCTACCTCCCAAGCTTCCTGTCCCTCTGCAACATACTTTGGCTCATCACCTGTAAACACAATCAAATTGTCAGCATTAATATCACAAGACCCACGGGTCTCATTTGTCGATTCAGTCACCAAATTCTTTTTCTGAAGCCCCAAGTCTTTTTCAGGACTCAAAAAATTTTCACTCGCATTCTCCTCAACTTTCTTTGGCAATATTTCAACATGCTGATTTGTATTCGCCATGAGACTATCAGCTAGTTTCGCCTTCTTACCATCTTCTGCTTCATGACTGTTCTTCATGAAAACTTCCCTGTCTTGTTTCCTCAGCAAATGAATCTTTGCATACGTCCTCTGTTTCTCCAGTTCTCTTCTCTGAAGATCTAGTTTCCTGTACAATTCAATAACTTCATTAGGAGTGGATTTTGGAAACTTCACATAACCATTTATACCTTCAACCACTCTTGACTAATCTTGAGCTGGTCCTTCTTTCTCTGTATCAATATCCTGATTGGATTCCTTCTTCATGACAATATCAACCAATTGTCTTTCACCTACAAACATACACAAATTGTCAGATTTAAAACCATGTGTCCCTTTGTCCTTACTTGAAGGTTCAATCTTCAAGTCTTCATCTTCACTATCTCCCAGAAATTCTCCTTGTTCCATTTCAACTTCCTCTTGGCTCATCTTCTTTCCATTTATCTTGGCATCCTCTTTCTTATGTCCTCTACTGTGGCTTTTTCCTGAACCTCTGCTATGACTATTAGTAGTCATCTTCTTCTCGCCTTTCTTCACGAGCTCCTTGGCAACAAGCCTCTGCAACAGCTAGTCCTCCTAGCTACAATCTTACCTCACTAAGCTCTCCTCGCTTAGTCTTTTGGTAAGCACAGGTCCTCCCTCTAGAACCTCTTCTTGAGCAACACCTTTGCTCCTTCTAGGCTTCTGCAATCTCCCACGCTCTCCTGAGAACACTTCAGTTGTCCTCTCTATCCAATTTCTTATTGGATTCTTCAGGTTCACTGCCACTCCTCTGCCACCATAAACTTCAATTCATAAACTTCAAATCAAAAAAATCATCTCGCCTTTAAGATCTTGCCTGATCTTGTCTCTTTCCACTGCTGCAATCTTCTTCACTTGTGTATGCTTGCACATCAAATTTAAAAATCTGAAAACACACTTCAGTTATCAACTGTACAAAAAAAACAAACTTCTTCAAGAAAACAATCCCGCTCTGATACCACTTGATACAGGGTGACTTGCATAAGCCAGGATTCTTCCTCTCTCACTCATGCACATAAAAGCATAAGCCAAGA
>APFE030217610.1:33020-55722 GCA_000404065.3 Pinus taeda | reverse complement strand
AGGCAGAGGCCTTGGAGATTGAAATGAGACTGCATGAAACATTGATGTAAGGTCCAAATCTGGGGGTTCAACAGATCCATGTGTAGTTGAAAAATCTTTGCCTTGAGATGCAAAGTTTGAAGCAGGACATAACAATTCGATCAGAGGTGTGCGAAGAGGTATGGTGCTTGAAATGCAAGGGTCAGAGGCATGACAAAGACCATTGCCCGATATTTGCGAACTACATGAAAGGAGGAGGACACATACCTTTGAGGATGAAAGCTCAAGTAAGACCAAGCGCAGGGCCTGCATTGTGGTGCACTATATGTCAGGTAGCAGGAAAACATGCCACGAATAACTGTTATTTGGTACAGAAGTTTGTACAAACACCACAAAAACTGTTCTGTAAATTTTATAGGTTGGTAAGGCATGATGAGTGCAACTGCAGAAGCTATGAATTGATGATGGATAGAATTCCTACCTACAGGGTTTAGGCAGAAACATGGCCCCCTGACCAGAATGCGGGGATGGCACATATAGGCTTTCATGGGTGCAGACGAGGATGAGGCGGAGGAGGACCTAGCAGAGGTAGGGACATCTGATCTGCTACATTTGTGGAGGACTAGGACACTATGCCTATGATTGCACTAACCCAACATGTATATCATGCAAATATTGCACTTTGTTTGATCAAGAAGTGGAGGACTATCCTATGCTAATAGCGAGGATATGCAACAAAGGGGCGCTACAACCTCAACCAACTCAAAACCTGTAAATGATGAGGTCTGAGCCTCGCGAAGAGGATCATAATGTGAATATAGTGCTCCGAAGTGGAATCACAATAGGATATGATAAGGGGAAACAACCCGAAGACAATGCATGGGTTCACAAAGCTCTAGTGAAGGAGGCTAGTTTTGATTTAGAGCACGCATGCAACAAAATCATGGAAGCAAAGAAGATCTTTGTTGAGGCCTCCACCTCAGGGAGAAAGGATAAGCCTAATCAGGTGATGGACCCTTCTATGCTTACAACCTTCCTTGAGACCTGCATGAAGTTGCTACACAATAGCAAGACTGTGAGGGGTTTATAGGAGCTTATAAATAGATGTGTTGGAAACACTCTGAGTGAATTGTGCGTGGTAAGAAAGATTGGTAAGCATAAAAGAAGAACAAGATGAGACATGAGGCTAACCACACAGATAGGAGAGTATGAAATGGATCAGTTTATTTTGGATCTAGGGTCAGACACGAACGTCATATCAAAGAAGACTTGGGAATGGATGGGGAGACCCATGCTACAGTGGTCTTTAACTCAGATAAGGATGGTGAATCAGCAAAAGATCATCCCCATGGGGAGGTTACAAGGGGTGACTGTAGATATTGAAGGTGCAAGCGCGCTGGTTGACTTTGAAGTAACAAAAATTGTGGATGATAGCAACCCCTACCTTGCGCTCCTTGGAATTGATTAGGCTACTAATATGAATGGAGTAATCAACCTAAATAAGTGAAAGATGATATTTGAGAAGAAATCGCTCTACGTAATAGTACCTCTAGATCCTGCTGAAGGATCATGCTATACTAAACCAGTCTGCGATTATGAGAGTGATGACGATCTATACTGTATCTATAAGATAACAACGTGTGACCAAGATTTGGAAAATCCAATAACAAATGGAAAAATTACATGGGATCATGAGAGTTCCTGCACCTCGAACTCTGATGAAGAACTAGAGCGATGGCGGAATCAGTTACATGAAGTAACCACACTAAGCTTCGACATGATGACCCGGTCGCTGCATTGTGTGTTGTTAGAGGTAAGAAACATGCCCACTTATGATGGCTTGAATGATGTAGATATATTATTGGATGCATTTGAGAGGGAGGCACCAGAGAAGGAGTGCTTCCAAGCTTTGGACTGGGCACTGCGCTCTATGCCCGCAAGGTGGTGGAGTACGCACAAGGGTAGCTTTGACGATTGGCGCGAGTGTAGAACGATGATGAGAACATGCTTTGGGAAGCCAAAGGTACGAACCATAGACAAATATGATGGGAAGGATGATCCCCACACACACTTAGCTAAATGGGCTCAGGCTTATGGGGAGAAGCCCCAACCTGAGTGGGTGCACTTGTTCTATCACACCCTCGATGTCATCCTGATGAACTGGTACTTAGAAACAGAGCTTCGCCATGGTACAAGTGAATGGTACATTCTACGCAAAGGATTCATAATGACATTCAACTTTAACGATAGGTTTGACTCTATTGACGAAGTGCTACAAGAATTAAAAACAACGATCTTCAGGATACGGTAGTATCCTTTGGACCTGATTCAACCTAACTAGACTACTCAGCTGAGTCACGTGCTGGAATGCTATAATGTAACTGGTTGAAGAAGAAGATGAGGATCTACAAAAGATTAACATCCCTAAAAAAAAGGTCACCATGATGTTGAATGACTGTAGATTGAGAATCTTGATATAATTGTGCCACTGAAAACGAAACAAGTAAACATTGGTATGGAGGCAGAGCCCAAATTGAAAAAGATTGGAGATTACTGGGATGATGTGATGGTGGATAAGGTGGCCGAATTTCTCTACAAATACCAGGATTTATTCCCTACCAAGTTTATGGATCTAAAGGTGATAATAGGAGACCTAGGTGTTATGAAGATCACGTTGAAGCCGGACACGAAGCCGGTTAAGAAAATACCTTGCCATCTCAATCCGAAGTATAAGGAGAAGGTCCGCTTAGAGGTAGATAAGATGCTTGCGGTAGGAATCATTGGGCTTGTGGAAGAATCTAATTGGGTAAGCCCAATCGTGGTACATGAAAAGAAGCAGAAGGATGAAATAAGGATATGCGCAAATCTCCAGAAGTTGAATGACGCTTGTGTACATAATCCTTTCCTAACTCCATTCACTGATGAAGTGTTGGACAACGCAGGTGGCTAGGAAGCTTATTCCTTCACTGATAGGTTCTTTGGGTACCATAGGATCAAAATCGTGATGAAGGATAGGAGCAAGACAACCTTCGCAACTAAGTGGGGGTGTTTTTTTACATTGTAATTCCTTTTGGAATGAAGAATGCACCTGCGAATTTTTCACACGTAGTCATCATGGCGTTCAAGGAATTTATTCACAAGTTCCTAGAAGTATACTTTGATGACTAGACTGTGTTTGGGCCAGTGAAACACCATGTATCAAGCTTGCACCTGATGCTAGATACTTGTCGAAGATACCAGATTGTGCTCAATCTAAAGAAATCCCTGTTCTGTGTTCCTTTTAGGACCCTGCTGGGTCAGGTGGTTTTTAGGCGGGGACTAATGGTAGATCTCGCGAAGATCGCAGTGATACTTAACTCAGAAGCACCGAGGAGTGTGAAACAGTTGCGCATTACCCTAGGACATACAGGATATTATAGAAAGTTTATCGAGGGCTATGCCTAGATCACCTCACTTATGGAGAAGTTGTTGAAAAAGGATGTCACATTCTGCTGGAATGGGGACTGTAAGAAAAGCTTGGATGTATTGAAAGAAAATATGGTCACTGCGCCGATTTTAGTCTTCCCAAATTGGAGAAAGGAGTTTCATGTACATGTCGACGCGTCATGTATAACACTGGGAGAAGTACCGATACAGGCTAGCAGAGGAGACTTGGACCATCCTATAGTGTTCCCAAGCAGAAGGTTATCTAAGGTGGAGAAGAACTATTGCACCACCGAGTGCGAAGCATTAGCCATGGTATATGCGCTCTAGAAGTTTAGACACTGTTGGTTGGATAAATCGACCTTACAGACAAGACCGATCTCCCTAATATCAAATATAGTCTAGCAACAAACGGACAAACAATTCTATCTTTCTCTAGACATATGCGATTTATAAATAAATACTATGAAAGTGTTAAGTGTAGAAATTTTGAATAATTTAACACATATTCAATAGAGATTATCCTGATCATGTACTATTGCGGAAAGCATACACAATACATAAGCTCCTCTACGTTGATCATCAATATAGCAGCATCAATAACAATAAAACATCAAGAGCATTCACACATTAACACAGTATGTATCCCGGGGAAAGCATCTCGCTAAAAACCCCAACTATCTGTATATTAATGATTGAATCATGTAACATTACAAATTACAATGCTTATCACAAGCAATCCAGTACCAGCTCCACCTGTTACACACAATACAACTCAGATCTGAATCAATCACTGGCTCAAATCTCTTCCGCTGCTTGCCTGCCTCTGTTGCTCAATACCTGCACTGAGAATGATGATAATACCAAGGCAGCCACGTCTTTCCTTGGCTAAATCACGTATTTACAAGCTACAATACGTGCAAACTCATTGGAATACTCAATCCCCTGGTTTGTGCAAGATCTGGTGCACAACTATAGTCACAACTGATAGCAATCTGATTCTCTAACACCTATCCCTGCTAAACTGAACATGCATTGACATGCAACTGAGTTAACTGATGTATTCATTAGTTGTATTATGAGTTAATAACTTGTGAATTAATTAATAACTAATTCACCCAACTAATCTCTAGTCTATTCGCCAGTTAGACTAAATACAACCAGTTTAACAAAGCTAAACTGAAAACAACTCCATCAACTGCACCTCCAGTCCACTAAACTCAACTCACTTGAGTTCTAACTGAAGTCATGCATGCAAATATTCAACTAACCCATAAGAACCACATATTTCCTTCATGCAATTGCATGTGCCACATCCGTAGCTCGAACTGAAGTGCTCCAAGAGAATAAGATTAAGTTTATAGTCCAAATATTATTGTGAGATAATAATATTGACTTTTCTATTTTTGACAGCCAGTCTAAAAATAGACTTGATCACTCACACTGTGATCACTCACACTTTCATCAAAAATAGAAGTCCATCTATTTTTCCACCTTGATCAATCATCCATAAACAACAACCTGCAATCCATAGACATGATCCATATGTCTAAAATAGACATAGTCTAAAAATAGACTTGCGCCAAAAATAGCCTACGGGCCCACTTAGTGAAGGCAACTCTTTTCACTAAGCTCCATCATCTTGTTGCAATCTCAACATGTTTGGTCAGTAGATGGATCCAGCTATGATTTACTATGATAATCATATTTGTATCAAACTCTCTAAAAATCCAAATTTTCATGATCGATCCAAGCATATTGATATTCAATATCATCATCTGTTATAGATTTGATCTAGAAATATATGAAATGATACCAATATACCCGATAACTGCAAATAAACACAAAATATAGAAATTATTCTTTATTATCAAATCCTTAAGGTAGGGAAACACCATACATTCACTCCTTAAGGAAGGAGAGCACTCCACAAGCCATATGCTTGTTCATACAATATTCCTTGACATCTGTCAATGGGGAGTCTCTAGCCTCTATATATGATTCATACATACAATACCATGGGTCATTACCATGGTTATCTCAATACCATATATCTAATACCATGCTCTTACCATATAATTATGGCCCATCTCATTATTACATTATTCCCTTGGATACCTCCCTCTGTACCCCATACTGTCCCCCCTAGGTATAATACATTCCACCCCCCTTAAACATGTTTCATCCTCGAAACATAAGAAGAACACAAATAATAAGATGTACTCAAAAGAGTATGCATGTGCATCTAGCCATCAAAGAGAAAGGTGAAATCTCAATCTAGCTAGTGCCTTGCTCACTTGAGATGGAAGTTGACCCTGGCGACTCTTCTGTGTTGATGTGTTGCGTATGGATTGTCTCCCCTCTCTATCTTTCATATGGGGGTTGTTGTCCTTTTGGCAGATTTGTTGCCATCTTGTAGGTTTTTTCTTGGTAGGTGATGTGGGTGGTGATATGCTGAAGTTTTAACCAATGGTGTATCTTGCTTTAATTCACCACCTAATTGAGCCTGATTGGTATCTGGTACATGTTGTGGCACCTGCTGTTATTTCTTATCTTCTACTATTACTTCAATCACAGATTCCTCATCTGATGTATCAGTACCTGTAACATTTTCTACTTTAGCCTCCTTGGACTCTACCTGTTTATTGATGGAAATATCCTGTAAAGTAATTTTCTTCTTTTTTATACCAGAGCTTCAGGAATTTCTTCTACACATTAATATTGATAGTACCAACAAATTCCATCCAAGGGTATCCCAAAACAACCTCCACATTAGCCAAATATGAAGCATAAAAATCAGAATGCAATACATATTTATCCATAGAAATCTTCAAATATTTATAAACTTGCACCTGCTCATTATTAACCCGTGTGCACTCCATTTGTTTAGCTGGGCTTTGTAATCTTTTAACCAAATTAACATTTATAAATTTTGCTTGCAACTAGGATTTATAAACACAATGATCTTCTCCTTCTTAATACATCCATGAACCTGTAATAAGGAGATACCAGTAGTAAATAACCCCTTACATGTCTCATTCCTTTGTTTTCGATCATGAGACCATTTGTCCAAAAGGATTTTTTCAAATTCTTCAATCAAAAGTTTGGACAACTGCTCTCTCAAGTGAGTTCCACCATATGGCAGCCTCTTATTTCATACTAAGCCATACTAAACCTTTCCAATGTTTTTTCCATAATGGATTTTTTTGTTCTATTAATTCTTCAATAGTGGAGCCATCATCTTTTCCCGTAAAAATAAGAACCTTGTTAAAAGCCATAAAGAGGGTTTTGAAAAAAATCACTTAGTTGACAAAAAATTAAAATGGCCATAGTTCAATCAATATTGATCAGAATCCTTATTATGACATATTTTTATAAATGGAATAGCCATTCTACATCTTCCCATGTGATAGAAATCCCAATCTAGGCACTGGAATTTTAGATTCATGTCGCAACTATCCTGCCATCACAAAAATTTCTGAAAAAAGAGTTGATTTTAAATCAGCGATATCTCCCCCATCTGGACTCCGCTTCGACCGATTTTTATTTTAAATGTGTATTTTTTGCAAAGGACCCTATATCTACAATTAGATTCTACAAATTTTACCCCAGAATGTACAGATCTAATCTGCAAACTCGCCGCCCCGAAAAATGTCTACAACACAACTGATTTTTAAATCAGCGATATCTCCCTCATTCGGACTCCGATTCGGCCAATTTTCTTTTTCAAATTGGGTATTTTTTCGCAAAAAACCCAAATATTCAATTAGATTCTACAAATTTTGCACCAGAACGTACATATCTGATTTGAAAACTTGCCGCCTAAAAAATTCCTACAAGAAATAAAAAAAATTCTCCGCTTTGCCCAAGAAAGTTCTCTAATACCACTTGTTTTAGATCTGACCTAAAAATATATATAAATAGAAATAAACCCAGAAATAACAAGATAGAATATAGAAAAATTTTCTTTATTAATCAAAACCCTTAAAGTTGGGCAACACCATACATTCACTCCTTAAGGAAGGATAACACTCCGCAAGCCATATGCTTGTTTATATAATATTCCTTGACATCTCTCAATGGGGAGTCTTTAGCCTCTATATATGATTCATACATACAATACCATGGGTCATTACCATGGTCCTCTCAATACCATATATCTAATACCATGGTCTTACCATATAACTATGGCTCATCCCATTGTTACATTATTCCCTTGGGTACCTCCCTCTATAACCCATACTATCCCCCCAGGTATACTACATCATCTCAGAGATTTTGTATTGAGGCAGATTGTGTTGTTAGAGTACATTCCCAGGGAGGAGAAAGATGCTAACATTTTGACAAAGGCATTGTCAAGATGTAAATTTGAGTTTCACATAGACAGGGTTAGGGTATCTGATAATCCCTTTCTTGTTGAGAGGGAGTGTTGAGAAATGGCAACAAAAAATTCCAGTTTAAATTTGTCCTTGAATTTAAACTGTGAATTAAAATCGAATTCTATTCTCATAGCAACTTGTAAATAGTTAATTAAGTTTAATTAACATAATTTTCTTAGGAATTTCAAGTTGGAAGCCTTTTTGAAGTCATGTATATGTTCTCCCTAAGTTTTAGGGGTTCATTATGAGTTTAGATTAGATAACTCATTTAACTGAGTTACATTCAATTCAATTAATTCCAAACTATTTATGGAACTAATAGAGAGTTAGCAATCAGTTGGTGCACTAGTGCATCCATAAGTGTCACTCTAGTTAACTGAAGATTCCCTCATCATAAACTCATGCATGTCGATTCTAAGAAATACCCATTTGAGACTAGAGTGTAGGGATAATGTGCTACCAGTTGTATTATTTATTAGACTGTAAATATAATACATGCATTAGATATTGACCCTATGTTTGGATTGCATAGTTTTGGAAGCATTAATTCCCTTTAAATACGAGCTATTCATCCTAGGAATTATGCAAGATATTAGGTTTTCGTCAAGCTGCTGCATAGGCTAAGGATTTGGCTTCATCTAGCTTGTGAGCTAAGAACGTTGAGAATACGTGTGCAAAATTTTTCTAGTGAGAACAAGCTTTGCATATTCATTCATATTTCTGATACATGAAATAAAGATAACGGGGTTTTGAGTAGTGGCTTTCCCCAGATACATCTTGTGTTATGTGCCATTTATTTATCTTCTTCTTCTTCTTATTGTTTTCATCAATCTATTGGCTTCCACTGGTTGAAAGTAGAAGTATATTCTTTTCTTGTGCTTTAGTAAATTGCATGAGCTTGTGAATCTATAGGATTTTCTACACTCCAAGGTGATTTACATGTTGTCCAAGCTTCTCCAAAATCCATATCTTCTATATACAATTCCTTCATTGCTTCCAAACCTGCCACTTTTACTGACAAAGTGTTCAGTATCAACACTCTCCTACTCAAGGCATCTACATATTTGTTTGACTTTCTAGACCTATGCTTCAAAACAAATGTATAAATTTGCAAGAATTAAAACCATTTAGAATGCCTTTGATTGAACTTACCTTGACTATTGATACATTTTAATGGCTTTTGATGAGTAAATAAGACAAATTCCTTTGGAAGCAAATAATGTCTCCACTTCTTCAAGGCCTGCACAATAGAATAAAATTCATGATCATAAATAGAATACTGCTTGTCATCATTCAATTTCTCACGCAAGAATGCTATTGGTTTTCCTTCTTGACTAAAAAATACTCCAATTGCTACCCCACTTGTATAAGAGTAAACTTGGAATACTTTATCAAAGTTTGAAAGAACCTAAACAAGTTTCTCTATCACCTTCATTTTTAGATCTGCAAATGATTTCCCTACTAATACTATCCATTTTAAATTTCCCTTCTTCATCCACTCAATAAGCGGTGCACAAATATGGCTGAAATTCCTAATGAATTTCTAGTAGAATCTTGCGAATCCATGAAAGCTCCTCACCTTAAAAGTAGATTGAGGTGTTGTCCAATCCAAAATATCTTTCATATTTTCAGAATCCATCTTCCAACCTTCCTTGGAAATAAAAAAATCCCAAGTAAACTAACTTTTCCTGCATGAATGTACATTTCTTCAAGTTGATCACCGACTTCTCTTCCTTCAACCGCTATAACACTTTCCTTATGCGTTCCAAGTGTTCCTCTTAGTTTTTGATAAGAAATAAAATGTCATCCAGGTACACTACAACAAAATTTCCCAATAATGCTTTCAGGGCCTCATGAATGTGCTATGGGAATTAGTTAGCTCAAATGGAATAACCAAACATTCAAACAATCTATCCTTCATCTTGAAAGAAGTTTTCCACTCATCACCTTCCTTGATCTAGATTTGACGCGAAAAACTCTTAAGTTAATCTTGGTGAAATATGCAGAACCACTCAAGCAGTCCATAATATCCTCCATCCTTTGAAAGTGAAGTTAATACATGATAGTTATCCTATTAATGGCTCTAGAATCGGTACACATCCTCCATTCACTTGTGCTCTTTGGAGTCAATAAAACTGGTACATCACATGCACACAAATTTTCTCTTATCAGTCCTCTATCAATTAAATCCTATTCATGCTTATTTACTTCCTCTTTCTTTGCTAGAGTCATCTTGTGAGGTGGCTTGTTTGGTAAGCTCAATCCTGGAATCAAGTCAATTTGATGACAAATACTTCTCACGGGAGGTATTGATTTTGGAAATTCATAAAAAACGGTCTCCTTCAATTCATATAACAAGGATTTGATTTCTTTCAAGAAGATTATTAATTTCAAACCCTCTAGCACAACCTTTGGAACTACTGCTAAATAAAATTTCACCTTTCGTTCCTCATGTACAAACTCCTTGGCTGAACACAACATGATCTTATTGTTACACATGCTAGTACTTCCACAATTTTCTACTGTTACAACTGTATTTTCCATCATTGGGGTGATCTTGTATCATTAGCCATCCTTCCTGAACTCATATGTATTTTCCGAACCATCATGGTTATTTTTCCTATCAAACAGCCATGACATTCCTAGATTTATGTGGCATGCATCCATGTCAACCACATCAGAGAATAATTTTTCCTGAGGGATGTCGATTTAAAAATTCAATAAGCATTGCTTATTCACAGCCACCTATTTTCCCTTTTGTAACCATGAGACCTTGTAAGGGTTTGGATGGAGTAAAATCTTGAGTTTCAACTTTGCCATGACTTCAGTGGATACTAAATCCTTTGTACTTCCACCATATATGACGAAGTTACAACACTTTCCTTGAACCTGTTGTGCTATACAACAACCCCCGCCCCCACCCCCACCCCCCCCCCCCACCAGTTTCATTTTTAATCTTAGTCTAAAGATGTTAAATAAGAAATGGGTCCCCTTTAGGATATAAAAAACAATAAAACTTTTTGAATAAAATAGATTTTCCATATTTTCAATATAATATTTGCTTTATCAGTATTTGGAACTACTCATCGCAAATCACAATTGTTTAAGACCAATTAACATCCATTTGAAAAGTTGCGATGAAATCAGAGTCATCGTAAATCCCTCATTGCGAAGTTTTAATCAAAATCATCCATTTATAAAAATATGATGTGATATAACTATCAGATCTCGCATATCATTAATCCCAAGGAATAACTTACGGCATTTTGTTGAAACCTTGTGATGTGATAAGGCTATCACAATCACATATCACTAATCCATAGGAAAATATTGAAACCACTTCGTTGAAACTTTGCGATGCAATATAACTATCACATATCGCGCTCCCAATAAAAGCAAGTAATATATACTAAGAACACAAGTGATATGGGGATAAATCAATTGTAAAGAAAAAAATGATTTTCCAAGTTTGAAAAGGAACCCGCCAGCTCTACGTTCCAGCTCATCACTCATCGCAATCGCAACAATACAAAGAATTCTTTTGAGCATAACGCTTGTAAATCTCGATTTGTGATATGCGATGGTTCCACAAATATTAAAATAATATAATCGCTAACCGCAAATTGCAGAGTTATGGCACTTGTTCTAAAAGGATCGTTGGAAAACTTGCGATGTGACATATATTACTTCAGCATTAAAGTTTCACGATATGAAGTTACATTAAAGCATGAAGGGACAGTTATGGTTACAGTCCTTTAAGGATTTCATCCATGGTGGCTATGTATAATGTGAGATCTTTTGCATCTAATGCGCATAACTGCTTTTTGTTTGTAATTAGTTGTATTATATTCTTTCCAAGGTTTTCACCTATCATGCTTCTCTTTCTCATTTTGTAGTGTAAATCCAGAATCACATAGTTAGTCAAGATGTCTAAGAAATCTCGAAAGACAAAGGCTCCCATTACAGTCGAAGAAGGACAAGGAAAATTAGCGTTAATCTCAAATACTACCTATCAAGGCCTTTGTAAGATCTCATGGGAAGGAATATATGCTTTGCTTGAAGGTGAAAACCTGAAGGAGATAGAAGAAGAAGCAACAACTGATGGAACTGATGAAACAAAAAATATGCTCAGTGATTTGGCCAGCTCTTTCCTCCATAGAATAGAAACCCGTGCAAAAGTTTTACCATATAATGATCTAGTGAGATGGGTAATCAAGAGCATTAATATAACAGACAGAGCTTTCTCCACAGTTGATGGAAGGATGTTCGGATCATTCAAACCTGAAGATTTCAAGAGAATGTATCACTTGTCGAATCCCCAGCGACACTACAACGAATCATTCCTGGAAGCTTTCACCAAGGAGAATCAGATAGAGTCAGACCCTATCAACCAATGGAGACACTTTCCTAACAAGCATAAACATGAATCACCTTGTATGTAATCTATGGACTCCTTAGCATCTCCATATTGTTATGCTGCTGCTATGGTATGTAAAATCTTTGGAAGCCCCGACTTTGCTAGATTTTCTATTGAAATGTTTCCATTGATATAAGCAGCGATAAAATCCTTTGTTATGGATTGAAAAATTATTCTATCGGATAAAATGGCTAGTCAAATACTGGATTATATAAAGAACAGATTTGTCACTACTCGAGTTGTGCCCCCATTCTATATGAGTGCTTACATAATTGACACAATTTGTTTTCATTCCGACTTTCCCATCCTAGGTTGGAAATGGACTGTTTAGGATCCAACCCCCATTCATATTTATCATAAATACTTATGGAAGTCTGAATACAATGATCATTTATATAGGATTTGCCATGATTTCATTTTACCTGTCCATCAAGATATCTTTAATAAAGCTGCTCCTTGGCTGTCTGACAAGGCTAGCATTGATTTAACCTCAATCGTTAGTTGGTTTGGGGAGGAGAGGTTCACTTATATTAGGGCTTTTGGCAGTATTACAGATCCTCGTGTCCTTCCACTTTACATTCCAGATAAGCTATTAGCCAGGGAAGTAGCCTACCAGATAGTGGAAAAAGGGATGTCTAGAAACCTTAAAGAGTCCAAGAAATAGTTGTGGCCTCCCTTTCCACTCCGCTGTGGCACCTACACATTGCATGATTTTAAACATGCTAAGAAAGAAGCAGAGAAAACAAAGGATATGAGTCTAGCGGTTATCCCTAAAAGACAATATGATCCAAATAAGGTTGCTTTCAATTTCACCACTCAGGTGAAAGTTAGTAGATTAATACATAAGAATGATGAGTTTGATGACTTATTTGCTTCAGCAGAGTTATTCTCAACAGTAAGTCATCTGGAAAGATTCAAATTGGGAGCTGAGAAAATGAAAAAATTCATTGAATACAAGACATAGATGTTACTGACAGTACTTATGGATTTATTAAATACTACACCAATCATTGAGCAAGCAGAGCATAGTGGAGAGCATGTTATTGAAAAGATTTATGTAGAAGGTGAAACAAGTGAAAAGGCCAGTGAGCTGCTAAGCACTGATGTTCACATTGATCACATATTGATTAAATAATGGGAGCAATTTGATCTATAGATCAAAATCCAGAATGATCCTCAAAACATTATCACATCAGCATCTCCTAGAACATAATAGCCCATTATTCCTGATATTGTGATTGAAGGGACACCCAACAAAGACACAACTCAAAAAGAGATAGAAATAATCCCTAAAAATACTTCAGGAGAGATTACATTGAATATTGAGAAAATTCCACCCTTGGATGTATTTTACAGCCCAAAACACAGGGTTGTAGTCAAGAGGTAGAGGAAAAGGAGGAAAATAGACCAGACATCATCCAAATCTCCTCAACCTGAATTTATGAATGTTATATGGAAGGATTCAGAGGTCAATCCTTCTAAAGATTTCACTAAGTTATCTCAATTTACAAGGGCATACACAACTGCTACAATTTATAAGGCAACTGAAGTTAACCAATTGATCAAAGAAAAGGATCAAAAAGATTAATGAGCTTGAAGAACATTTAACAATAGAGAAACAAAAGATTAATTGGCTTGAGGAACAATTGGCAGTAGAGAAACAAAAGAATGAGAAACTTGAAGTATAATTAAACCTGGAAAAATAGAAAAGTGACCAGCAGGCCATGCAAAAACAACATTAACTTTCTGAAGAGCTCGAACAACTTAGATTGACACATCAAGAAGAGATTAAATCTAAAGAGGAGAAAATCATACAATTAAAACTCTCTATACAACGGTTCAAAGATTATCCCAAGGTTGAGGAGTTTAATAAGGAAGCCCTAGAAGCAAATAAGGCCTTATCTCAATAGTTGAATCTACTCTGCTAGAAAATATCTCTTATTGATCCATTGTACATCACAACGACATCATTGATCAACCAAGCAGTTAATACCAGGTTCGAATTTGAAGATGCGGATGATAAAGTCACAAATTACCTCTCTTGGCAAAGCACGGAAGAAGGAAGAGCTGCTAAATTACCTAAAATTCAAGAGTCGCATAAAGAGATATTGTTTTCAGAATGGGAAACACAATTGATAAAGGCAGAGAGAGATAACTCCAGGGCTAGGGCTATAATGAATATTTTTATTGTGCTGGTGAATGATAATTTATATGGTGCCAATTTAATTTCTGATTGTTCCCCAGGAAATCTTCCAAGGGCGAAAGTTTTAGAGAATCAATGGAGGAAAGATTTGGACACCAAAGAGGAACAACTCAATGGAGTACAAAGCCTTAACTTGGATGTGTATTGGTCCTTTTTGGTCAAGCCACATAGCCAATAGATGACTATCAAATGCCTTGTTGATGTCGTTGATCGCATGATGCCCAAACTTTCAGATGCCACATACATAGGACAATTACACTCCAGGATGAGTCATCCTCCAGAAATCCAAAGCATGCTCTCAATTTATCGGTTGAGGATACAAGAGAAGAAATAGATGCGATGAATCCCTTAAAAGGCTATCGCAATACTATTTTTGAAATTCAAATCCCATATTTTAATGAAGGCAGTTCCAACAACTCTCAACAATTTTTTGTCAACATTTTGTTTTCAATTTTATTATAAAAACCCTTTCATGTTATTTTAGAAAGGGTCCTCAATTTGTATAAAACTAGACTTGAGAAGTTTGCACTTATGCACTTCTTAATTTATTTTTTATAAGACGTGGATCAAGGTTTCAGACTTTTTGTGATAGAGCTTCATAAAGACTTTCATTTTTTGTATCTCCTTAGAGTTTCCGGAATAAGAAGGTTGAACCAGGGTGTTACTTACATAACGAGACTCAAATGCATTTGGTACTTCTATCATTGTTCTTTTGTCTTGTTTTTATGTAATTAGAATTCCATTGATTTTTTATTATTTATGTATTCACATGTTTCAAAACACTCTATATTATTTCACTTCTGAATGATTTAGAATTGTTATATATATATATATAATATATAATATATATATATAATATATATATATATATATATATAATATATATATATATATATATAATATATATATATATATATTATATTATATATATATATAATATATATATATAATATATAATATATATATATATAATATATATATATATATGTCAACGATAAATATTAGTAGATTATACAATATGTTTTCACAATTACTTTGTTTAATTTGTTAAACAAAGTAATCGTTATTTAAATGCATCTCTTTTTGGATAAGTAAATAATCTATATTATTATTTGTCTGCTAGGAATCATCAAGAATCACATTATTATGAGATCACCCGGGTTATATAGATATATCTGTATATTTTTGAGCTTATAGATTTCACCACCTATCATCTTTTTATACATTTAAGACACCCATTCATCAAATCATACTTTATTGGGAAACTGGTCCCATAATATCCAATCGGAGCCACCATACCAAATGGAGAAGGAGCTGCACTAAGGTCTGGACCGGGTGGTTATCCCCAATGTTGGTGCTATGATTTTAGAGGCATCAACATTTTTGGTGCTAGAAGGAGGGCCTAACTGTGAATGGCGAGTAAATATAAATCTATAGGCCATTATAAGAGTAAAACTGCCTCACCATCTCCTCCAAATTCTCCTTCATGTTCTAAATCTCCTTTTCCTAAGCGACAAGTTGAAAAGGAAATACAACACCCAATGTTGAAACCCTAAACACACCAGACAATTCTTCTCTTGAACCCCCTAAAGTACAGGCTTTGATTCATAAACTCCAGGGGTTTTCAATATCCCAAGAAGAGTCTAAGTTATCCCAAGGCAGTGTTACTTTGCAATATATCCCATCGCAATCACTTACTAGGGCAAAGAGTGAAAAGTTTGGTATTCCACGAGTTTAATTCCCTCTACCAAGTCGAAAAAGGGCTAGGAAGACACCATCAAAAATCTAACAGTGAGAATTTGTCCTCATCATTGTCCATTCCATCCATACCATTGCAAGGTCATCCATCTATTTCCCAACTTCAGATCATAGTCCAAAAAGGTACAGGAACTTCAACATCCTCTACCCAATAACTTTCAACTACTTTGTCACCCTCTTCTACTATTATTTCAACAATGGCACATAATAAACGTCAACCAAGGCCATTGACCAACCCAGGAGCTGTCAAAATGCTTGCATCTTTGACCCAATTGCCAGCACATCCTGAAAAATGGCTACCTAAATTTAATCCAGACAATGCCCTGTTAGCAAAAGAACATATAAACAATTTCATGTTATCAATCAACTTGAATGGAGTAACGGAAGAAGATGCTGTTGTTAAACTATTTCCATACACTCTACAAGGAGTAGCAGGATCATAGTACTTTTCGTTACCACCAAGGTTTATCAATAGTTGGGATGCTTTCTAGGAGAAATTTCTAACTAAGTTTGGAGACAATAGGTCTACAACAAATTTGATTAATGATCTCTCCAACTTGAAAGCCGAATCAAAAGAGCCCATCAAAGACTTCAACTCACGCTTTAATAAGCTGTTGAATAAAATACCTATGACATCCAAACCTGGTGAGGAGGTCTGAAATGAATGGTACATTTTTGTTTGCCTTCAAACATAGCCATCTTCATTGATAGGGCCGCTAAACCAACATTAGCAGAAAATATGAAGGAAGCAATAGCTGTTGAAAAACGTATCCTTGCTTTGGAAAAGAAAAATGCTCTAGAAGAAAGGAAATCCAAAAAAATTACCTTTAGATATGATTCAAAGAAGAAGGCAACCAAGGATCCATATGAAATGGAAGGCTTACAAGAAGTTCTTAAAACTATGTCTAATGAAATGGTTGAAATAAAAAAGTAGGTAGCTGAAACTTCTACGAAAAGACCATTTAGGAACTTTAAAAGAAATCAACCAACTGATCCTAAACCACCTAATACTATATCTAATGTAGAATCTGATCTGGATGATGATGAAGATGAAGATACAATTTTATTAGCTGAAGAAATGGAAGAAGATGAAACAGTTGAATAGCATGGATTGTGGGACTTTATATTACCCAACTCTGATAATGAAATTGAACAGGAAGCTCTCCCAGTAAATACCAAAACCAAAAGTATAGTAGAACCTAATCAAGCAAATTCAAAGAAGAAAAACTCAAATCTTGTTACTAAAGACGATGCTCCCACAAAGAAAGCTCCATTTGTGTCTCCCCACAATAAACCATCATCCTCCAACCCTCCCTCATCATCTAAAACGCTAGTAGTTTCAGATTCCATGGATTATAACATTGTGGAAGATATGAAGAAGACTCGAGCAAATATTTCTCTGCAGGAACTTAGCAAGCTCAAACATCAACAAAAGTTGTTGCTTAAAGAATTAAATGCAGTACCTTTTTCTCCTCTTCCAGCTAGTGTATTATCCAAGGTTGCTAGAGGATCAGGTAAGCCACCATCTGATAAGGTGGATGCTACTGATACTGTTTTAATTGGGGATAGGTAAAATTATCATACTCCTCCTTTTCTCTTGACTTATGAGATCTATAATAGAAATTTGCATAACTACTTGATAGATTTAGGGGCTTCATCAAACATAATGCTAGCCTCAGTTTGCTCCAAGCTAAATATTGAGCCCCAAAAGTTTGTAGTTCATATTGTTCAATTAGATCGAACTAAGGTTCAAGTTTTAGGAAAAATAAATTCAGTTAATATTAGATTATCTGTTGATCCCAGGGTTGTCCGAAGAATTGATATATTAATTACTGACATCCCTAAGTGTTATGGTTTGATCCTTAGCAGAGATTGGTCCGAAAAACTTCACGATTATATTTCGACTATTTGGTCTCACATGTGTCTTCCCTATAATGGGAAACAAAATCAAATCAGAATAGATCACAAAAAACATTTGACTTACACAGTGACCAAGTTTGAAGAAGAAAATCAACTTGTAGCCTTCAATAATAATATTCTTGGAAACTATTCGGCTAAATCATTTTTTGGGAATTTTGATACTCAGAAATCTCCTTTTCTTATTAATAGTGTCATTTCACAAATTGAAAATTTCTCCCATACTCATACCTCAAAGTGTGTTAGTGTTGCAGATGAACTTGTAAATAAACCTGTAAATAAGCCTTTATTTTGGTCTTTGTATTTTGATGGATCAAAATCTAATGATGGTGCAGGAGCAGGATGTATTTTAGTTAGTCTAGAAGGAGAAACATTGATGTTATCATGTAGATTAGAATTTGAGTGTACCAACAATACTGAAGAATATGAGGCATTGATTCAAGGGCTCTATAAAGCAATAGGCCTGAATGTCCAATATCTGAAAGTATTTGGTGATTTCGAAATTATCATTAAAAACGTGATAAATACTATTCATTGTCTTTCGGGGAATCTGAAACATTATCAATCACTTGTTCAAGATCTCATAACTCATTTTCTGGCATTTGACATTTCTCCTATTCCTAAATCACAGAATGTAGCAGCAGATCTTTTAGTTAATGTTGCTTCTAAACTCCTTCCATCCGGGGATTATAGTCTAGATAGATTTTCTATTGAATTAATTTTTAGGCCATCTGTGCTAGATAGTGTCACCAATTGGTGTGTGTTCAATCATGATGAGGATATCTTAAATTTCTTCACTTCTGGAGGATCTTATGATGATCATATTATCGATGAAAGTGATCATGATCTTCAATTAAAGCAGACTCAATGAAAATCCTACTACTAAATATGTGGTTAAGCTAGAAGATCTTTACGATATTAAGGATAGATTCAAAAAGGTCACTAATCTAGAAATTCAAAGTTATACTTTAAGGTTTGAATTAGTAAATCTCGGCACTGAGGCCAAACCACAAAATGTCAATCTAGGACTTGGACTTTCATTAGATGAAAGATTTGTTTTCATCATATTATTAAAGAAATACAAAAATGTTTTCACTTGGAATTATGAAAATCTGAAAACTTATGATACCTCTATCATTCAACACACAATTCCAATGATTTCTAGTGAGAAACCTGTACAACAAAAAGTAAGGAAAATTCACCCAAATGTTGAAAGTAAAATCAAAGCAAAGTTGAATAAACTCCTTAAAGCCAAAATAATATTTCCTGTCAGACATTCTAAATGGGTCTCATATTTAGTACATGTGAGGAAAAAGAATGGTGATATTAGGATTTTCTTAGATTTTAGGAATCTCAACAAAGCATGTCAGAAAGATAATTTCCCATTACCAACAATGGAGAAGATAGTTCAATTAGTAGTTGGCTTAGAGTTAATGTCTTTTCTTGATGCTTTTTCAGGATATAATCAAATACTGGTACATCAAGACGATATATTAAAGACTACATTCAAAACTAAATGGGGAAAATATGCTTATCAGAAAATGCCTTTTGGTTTGATAAATGCTGGAGCTACTTTCCAACAAGCCATGGATATAGCCTTCAAAGGTTTGATCAATAGGACAGTCATTGTTTACTTAGATGACATAACTGTCTATTCTAAGAAAAAGAGCAATCATCTACATGATTTAAAACAAATCTTTGAACGGTGCAAAAAATATGGGATTTCTTTAAATCCCAAGAAATCATTCTTTGCTCTTAATGAAGGTAAGCTCTTAGGGTTTATTGTATCCAAAGACGGCATATACATTGATCCTAACAGGATAAAATAAATTTCTGATATCCCTTTGCCACATAATAAGAAATCTATGCAATCATTTTTGGGACAGATAAATTTTGTGAAGAGATTTGTTCTTGATTTTTCTCATATAGTTTTTCCCTTGCAACCCATGATTAAGAAAAATTTAGTCTTCAAATGGGGACATAACGAAAAAGAGGCTTTTGACTCGATCAAACAAGCGATCATTAATGCTCCTGCATTGAATACTCTGAATTTTTCTAGTTATTTTATTTTGTATATTTTGGCCATTGAAACATCTTATGTTGTTGTTTTAGCACAGATCAAAGATCAGCAAGTATAAGCACCCATATCTTTCTTTAGTTCTAATTTGCAGGGTGCTGAGCTTAGCTATTTTGAAGTTGAGAAACAAGCTTTCATTGTATTTAAGTCTATCAAACACTTTAGACCCTTCCTCCTAAAAACACACACTAAAGTAATAGTCCCATTTTCAGTAGTGAGACAATTGCTAGTTCAAAGAGAAGTAGGAGAGAAAAGAGCTAACTGGGTAACAACTTTACAAGAGTATGATATTGATATTAAACTAGCAAAAATTGTTAGACGGCAAGGTTTTTGCAGGTTATTAGCAGGAGCTTCCAATATACCAGATCATCAAGATTCAGATAGTACTGCACAAGTAAATGAGATAAGTATCATTGACTCTGAATCTCAATATGTTAATCTAATTTTTTACTTAAAAAATGGATATGCTCCCCCGGAATTCAATAACAAAATCAAATGTGCCTTAAGGTTAAAATCGAAACACTTTGAAATCATTGATAGCGTGTTATTCAGGAGTAACTATGATTCGATTTTATTAAGATGCCTTGAAAAAACTGAAGCATAAACGGTTTTGCAGGAATTGCATGATGACCTAACAGGTGAACATTTTGGAGGAGACACTATAGCCCACAAAATAATACATGATGGATATTATTGGCCGACTTTGTTCAAATACTCCCATGACTACGTAAGGAAATGTAAGATATGCCAAACTACTAGCGGAAGACAAAGGAAACTAGCCTTTCCTTTACAACTAGTTAACATTGAGCAACCATTTGAACAATGGGGGCTTAATATTATGGGAGAGATCATTCCACATTTTTCCAAGCGACATAGATACAGCCTCACGACCACGGACTACTTCACAAAGTGGGTAGAAGCAATTCCACTAAAGGTAGCCAATTCTGATGCGATTATTGAATTTATTGATCAGTTCCACATTACAAGGTTTTCTTTACCTAACGCACTAATTTTTGACAATGCATCTTATTTTTCTGGAAATAGTATAGTTGAATTTGCTCTTAAGAGAGGTTTTAAGTTAAAATACTCTACAAATTACTATCCTCAAGGAATTAGCAGAGTCAACTAACAAAAATCTCATCAAGATTATTAAAAGAATTGTTGATCAAAACCAAAAGAATTGGCATAAATATTTAATATTTGCATTATGGGAAAATCATATAACTCAGAAGGCCTTAATAGGTAATCATTTTAACTTAGTGTATGGGAAAGAAGTTTTAATACCACCAAATTTAGCGCTTCCATCTCTAGCCCTAGTACAATTCATTGAAGAAATTCCTTCTTCCTCTATCCAATTAAGGTTTGATCAAACTCTTAAATTGGATGAGGAAAGAGAAAAGGCCAAAATTACTCATGCTAAACATCAGCAAGTCATTAAATCTTCTTTTGATGCAAGTTCTGTCGGCTCAAAAACATTACAGATTGGTGATCTCGTTTTGAAATGGGACAAAGAAAATGAAGATAAGGGTAAGCATACCAAATTTCAGAAGATGTGGCTTGGACCATTTTAGATCATCGAAAAGATAGACTCATCAATGTTTCTACTGCAAGACTTATCAGGAAAGAGAGATTCTCTTCCTATAAATGGGCTTATCTTAAAGAAAGTCTTTTCCTAAGGAGGTAACCCCTTCTTGTACATATTCTTTATGCAAATTTTGGTTTCTTTTAGAAAATAATGTTGTAAATATCCTACCATTGGCTTTCTACTATTGAAAATCTCTTTGAAAGAATATTGTTAATACCTGCTTTTAAAAGTAGAAACTTTCAAGGAAATGATTACAGTTTTGAAAATTAGATAAAACATGAAACTCTGAGATCCTCTTTAAATTTGTGAAATCTTTCAAACCTTGAAAATGCAGTAAATCATTTTGAGTTTTATCAGTTGAGAAAGGTTATTTATAAAAAGGTAAAGACTTTCTCCAGCTAAGCATCTACAACTCTATAATTGTCATCCATAAACTCTTAAGGAGTAAATCATTCGCCCCATCCACTAGGTTTATGATTTTTCAGAGTGTAATTATAAAATATATTTGATTTAAAAGATAAGAAGTCTAATGAAGAGCCTGCTTACCATGATCATATGGAACTAATTAAACTAACATTACCAACACTGCATACCAAAATAGGGTAGTGGCTTATAATCATAAGACAAGGGGTCTCAATACAAGCCATCGTGTTTAGTTCAATTGCAACCGGTGAATGGCATTGTCATCTTCTAGCTCCTAAACCAAGACAATGGCTTTTATCCAAAAAAAAAGAAGTAAAAAAGGGTAAAAAAAATGAAAATATATGTAGATATATCTTTCTGGATTTATCTTTAAAAGGTTATACTCTTAGATGGATGGGACAATGAATGATTGATGGTTAAAAGGTAACCTTGTCAAGACTATAGATGTTTGATAGCTGCAGTGGCACTACCTGTGACAAAAGAGTAAATTTAAAAGCTAAGTTGGAAGAACCCCCTACTTTATCTTTAACAACCAATAAAA
>APFE030217610.1:18721-32756 GCA_000404065.3 Pinus taeda | reverse complement strand
TATTTTTGTTTTATTCAGAGTAAATTTTTATCTAACCAATTCCAAAATAGTTTCCTTTTCCTCAATTGGTTCTACTTAAGAAAGTGTTAGAAATTTCATTATTTTTTTTAGAGATAACTGGTTCTGCCAGTGAATCACCAATTTTTGTGTTATACAACAACTGGCACTCCCCCCCGCCCCCATTTTAATTTTTAATCTTAGTCTAAAGATGCTAAATAATAAATGGGTCCCCTTTAGGATATAAAAAACAATAAATAGATTTTCCATAATTTTCATATAAAAGTTTCTTTATGAGTATCAGAATTGTTCATCACAAATCATAATTATTTAAGACCAATGAGCATCCATTTGAAAAGTTGTGATGTGATCATAGTCATCGCAAATCCCTCATCGCGAAGTTTTAATCGGAATGATCCATTTATAAAAATACGATGTGATATAACTATCACATCTCGCATATCATTGATCCCAAGGAATAACTTATGGCATTTCATTGAAACCTTGCGATGCGATAAGGCTATCGCAATCGCATATAACCAATTCCAAAATAGTTTCCTTTTCCTCAATTGATTCTACTTAAGAAAGTGTTAGAAATTTCATTATTTTGTTTAGAGATAACTAGTTCTGCCAGTGAATCACCAATTTTTTTGTTATACAACAACTGCGCTCCCCCCCATTTCAATTTTAATCTTAGTCTAAAGATGCTAAATAAGAAATGGGTCCCCTTTAGGATATAAAAAACAATAAAACCTTTTTTAATAAAATAGATTTTCCATGGTTTTCATATAAAAGTTTCTTTATGAGTATTCAGAACTGTTCATCGCGAATCACAATTGTTTAAGACCAATGAGCATCCATTTGAAAAGTTGTGATGCCATCAGAGTCATTGCAAATCCCTCATCACGAAGTTTTAATCGAAATGATCCATTTATAAAAATACGATGTGATATAACTATCACATCTCGCATATAATTAATCCCAAGGAATAACTTATGGCATTTCATTGAAACCTTGCGATGCGATAAGGCTATCGCAATCACATATCGCCGATCCATAGGAAAACATTGAAACCACTCCGTTGAAACTTTGCAAGGTGATATAACTATCGCATATCACGCTCCCAATAAAAGCAAGTAATATATGCTAAGAACACACATGATATAGGGATAAATCAATTATAAAGAAAAAAGATGATTTGCCAAGTTTGAAAAGGAACCCGCCAACTCTACGTGCCAGGTCATCGCTCATCGCAATCACAACAATACAAAGAATCCTTTTGAGAATAACAATTGTAAATCCTGATTTGCGATATGCGATGGCTCCACAAATATTAAAATAATACAATCGCTAATTGCAAATCATAGATTTACGACACCTGTTCTAAAAGGACCGTTGAAAAACTTACGATGCAACATATATTACTTCAGCATTAAAGTTTCACGTTATGAAGTTATGGTAAAGCATTAAGGGACAGTTATGGTTACAGTCCTTTAAGGATCTCATCCATGATGGTTATGTACAATGTGAGATATTTTGCATCTAATGTGCATAACTGCTTTTAGTCTGTAATTAGTTGTATTATCCACTCTCAAAGATTTTCACCTATCACGCTCCTGTTTCTCATTTTGTAGTGTAAACCTAGAATCATGCAGTTAGTCAAGATGTCTAAGAAATCTCGAAAGACAAAGGTTCCCATTACAGTGGAAGGACAAGGAAAATAGGTGTTAATCTCAAATACTACCTATAAATGCCTTGGTAAAATCTCGGGGAAGGCATATACGCTTTGCTTGAAGCTGAAAATCCAAAGGAGATAGAAGAAGAAGCAACAACTGATGGAACTGATGAAACAGAAAATACGCTCAGTGATTTGGCCAGCTCTTTCCTCCATAGAATAGTAGCCCGTGCAAAAGTTTTACCATATAATGATCTAGTGAGATGGGTAATCGAGAGCATTAATATAACAGATAGAGCTTTCTTCACATATGATGGAAGGATGTTCAGATCATTCAAACCTGAAGATGTCAAGAGAATGTATTACTTGTTGAATCCCCAGTGACACTACAACAAATCATACTGGAAGATTTCGCCAAGGAGAATCAGATAGAGTTAGACCCTATCAAGCACTGGAGACACTTTCCTAACAACCATAAACATGAACCTTATGGTATGTACTCTGTGGACTCCTTAGCATCTCCATATTGTTATGTTGCTGCTATGGTATGTAGACTCTTTGGAAGCCTCGATTCTGCTAAATTTTCTACTGAAATGGTTCCATTGATAGAAGCACCGATAAACTCCTTTGTTATGGATTGGTCAATTAATCCTATTAGATAAAATGTCTAGTCAAATCCTAGATTATAGAAGGAACATATTTGTCACTACCCGAGTTGTGCCCCCATTCTATATGAGTGCTTACATAATGGACACAATTTGTCTTAATTCTGACTTTCCCATCCTGGGTTGGAAATGGACCGTTCAGGATCCAACCCCCATTCATATTTATCATAAATACTTATGGATGTTTTTTGAATACAAGAATCATTTAAACATGATTTTCCATGGTTTCATTTTACCCTTCCATCAAGCTATCTTTAATAAACTTTCTCCTCAGTTGTCTGATGAGGATAGCATTGATTTAACCTCAATCGACAGTTGGTTCAGGGAGGAGAGGTTCACCTATATTAGGGTTTTTGGCAGTATTACAAATCCTCATGCTTTTGCTTTACATTCCAGATAAGCTATTAGCTAGGGAAGTAGCCTACCAGATAGTGGAAAAAGGGATGTCTAGAAAACTTAAAGAGTCCAAGAAACAATTGTGGCCTCCCTTTCCCCTCCACTGTGGCACCTACACATTGCATGATTTTAAACATGCCAAGAAAGAAGTAGAAAACAAAGGATCTGGGTCTAACGGTTATCCCTAAAAGACAATATGATCCAAATAAGGTTGCTTTCAATTTCACCACTCAGGTGAAAGTTAGTAGATTCATACATGAGAATGATGAGTTTGATGACTTATTTGCTTTAGCAGAGTTATTCTCAACAGTAATTCATCTGGCAAGATTCAAATTGGGGGTTGAGAAGATGAATAAATTCATGGAATATAGGACACAAAGGTTACTGACAATACCTCTGGATTTATTAAATACTACACCAATTGTTCAACAAGAAGAGCATAGCAGAGAGAAGGTTATTGAAAAGATTTCTGGAGAAGGTGAAACAAGTGAAAAGGCCAGTGAGCTGCTAAGCACTGATGTTCACATTGATCCCATATTAATTAAAGAATGGGAGCAATTTTATCAATAGATCAAAAGACAGAATGATCCTCAAAACATTATCACATCAGCATCTCCTGAAACATAACAACCCATTATTCCTAATATTGTGATTGAAGGGACAAGCAACAAAGACACAACTCAAAAAGAGATAGAAATAATGCCTTAAAATCCTTCAGGAGAGATTACATTGAATATTGAGGAAATTCCACCCTTGGATGTATTTTACAGCCCAAAACATAGGGCTATAGTCAAGAGCCAGAGGAAAAAGAGGAAAATAGACCAGACATCATCCACAACTCCTCAATCTGAATTTATGAATGTTATATGGAAGGATTCAAAGGTCAATATTTCTAAAGATTTGACTAAGTTATCTCAATTTGCAGGGGTATACCCAACTGCTACAATTGATAAGGCAACCGAAGTTAACCAATTGATCAAAGAAAAGGATCAAAAGATTAAATAGTTGGTAGTAGAGAAACAAAACAATGAGCAGCTTGAGGTACAATTAAAACCTGGAAAAACATAAAATTGACCAAGACATCATGATCCAAATAAGGTTGCTTTCAATGGCACCTACACATTTCATGATTTTAAACATGCTGAGAAAGAAGCAGAGAAAAAAAAGGATCTGAGTCTAACAGTTATCCCTAAAAGACAATATGATCCAAATAAGGTTGCTTTCAATTTCACCACTCAGGTGAAAGTTAGTAGATTCATACATGAGAATGATGAGTTTGATGACTTATTTGCTTCAGCAGAGTTATTCTTAATAGTAAGTCATCTCACAATATTCAAATTGGGAGTTGAGAAAATGAATAAATTCATGGAATATAGGACACAGAGGTTACTAACAGTACCTATGGATTTATTAAATACTACACCAATCGTTCAGCAAGAAGAGCACACTGGAGAGAAGGTTATTGAAAATATTTCTGGAGAAGGTGAAACAAGTGAAAAGGCTAGTGAGCCACTAAGCACTGATGTTCACATTGATCCCATATTAATTAAAGAATGGGAGCAATTTCATCAACAGATCATAAGACAGAATGATCCTCAAAACATTATCACATCAGCATCTCCCGAAACACAACATCCCATTATTCTTGATATTGCGATTGAAGGGACACCCAACAAAGACACAACTCAAAAAGAGATAGAAATAATGCCTTAAAATCCTTCAGGAGAGATTACATTGAATATTGAGGAAATTCCACCCTTGGATGTATTTTACAGCCCGAAACACAGGGCTATAGTCAAGAGGTAGAGGAAAAAGAGGAAAATAGACCAGACATCATCCACAGCTCCTCAATCTAAATTTATGAATGTTATATGGAAGGATTCGGAGGTCAAACCTTCTGAATATTTGACTAAGCTATCTCAATTTGCAGGGGCATATACAGCTGCTACAATTGATAAGGCAACTGAAGTTAACCAATTGATCAAAGAAAAGGATCAAAATATTAATCAACTTGAAGAACAGTTAACAGTAGAGAAACATAAGATTAATCAGCTTGAGGAACAATTGGTAGTAGAGAAACAAAAGAATGCACCTTTTCAAGTACAATTAAAACCTAGAAAAACAGAAAATTGACCAAGACATCATGATCCAAATAAGGTTGCTTTCAATGGCACCTACACATTGCATGATTTTAAACATGTCGAGAAAGAAGCAGAGAAAACAAAGGATTCGAGTCTAACGATTATCCCTAAAAGACAATATGATCCAAATAAGGTTGCTTTCAATTTCACCACTCAGGTGAAAGTTAGTAGATTCATACATGAGAATGATGAGTTTGATGACTTATTTGCTTCAGCGGAGTTATTCTCAACAGTAAGTCATTTGGAAAGATTCAAATTGGGAGCTGAGAAAATGAACAAATTCATGGAATACAAGACACAGAGGTTACTGACAATACCTATGGATTTATTAAATACTACACTAAACATTCAACAAGTAGAGCATAGTGGAGAGCAGGTTATTGAAAATATTTCTGGAGAAGGTGAAACAAGTGAAAAGGCCAGTGAGTTGCTAAGCACGGATGTTCACACTGATCCCATATTGATTAAAGAATAGGAGCAATTTGATCAACATATCAAAAGCTAGAATGATCCTCAAAACATTATCACATTAGTGTCTCCTGGAACACAACGACCCATTATTCCTGATATTGTGATTGAAGGGACACCCAACAAAGACACAACTCAAAAAGAGATATAAATAATCCCTGAAAATACTTCAGGAGAGATTACATTGAACATTGAGAAAATTCCACCCTTGGATGTATTTTACAGCCCAAAACATAGGGTTATAGTCAAGAGGCAGAGGAAAAAGAGGAAAATAGACTAAACATCATCTAGAGCTCCTCAATATGAATTTATGAATGTTATATGGAAGGATTCAGAGGTCAATCCTTCTGAAGATTTCACTAAGTTATCTCAATTTGCAGGGGCATACACAACTTCTACAATTGATAAGGCAACTGAAGTTAACCAATTGATCAAAGGAAAGGATCAAAAAGATTAATCAGCTTGAAGAACAGTTAACAGTAGAGAAATAAAAGATTAATCGACTTGAGGAATAGTTGGCAGTAGAGAAACAAAAGAATGAGCAGCTTGAAGTAAAATTAAACCTGGAAAAATAGAAGATTGGTTAGGAGGCCATGCAAAAACAACAACAACTATCTCAAGAGCTCGAACAGCTTAGATTGACACATCAACAAGAGATTAAATCTAAAGAGGATCAAATCATACAGTTACAACTCTCTATAGAACAGTTCAAAGATTATCCCAAGGTTGAGGAGTTTAAGAAGGAAGCCCTAGAAGAAAATAAGGTCTTATCTCAACAATTGAATCTACTCTGCCAGAAAATATCTCTTATTGATCCATTATGCATCACAATGACATCAATGATCGACCAAGCAGTTAATACCAGGTTAGAATTTGAAGATGCAGATGATAAAGTCACAAATTACCTCTCCTAGCAAAGCACAAAAGAAGGAAGAGATGCTAAATTACCTAAAATTCAAGATTCGCATAAAGAGATATTGTTTTCAGAATGGGAAACACAGTTGATAAAGGCAGAGAGAGCTACCTCTAGGGCCAGGGCTATAATGAATAATGTTATTGAGTTGGTGAATGATAATTTATATGGTGCTAATTTAATTTTTTATTGTTCTCTAGGAAATCTTCCAAAGGTGAAAGTTTTAGAGATTCAATGGAGGCAAGATTTGGACACCAAAGGGGAACATCTCAACAAAGTATAAAGCCTTAACTGGGATGAATACAGTCATTTTTGGTCAAGCCACATAGCCCACAAATGACTATCAAATGCCTTGTTGATGTCGTTGATCGCATGATGCCCGAACTTTCAAATGCCACATACACAAGACAATTACACTCCAGGATGAGTCATCCTCCAGAAATCCAAAGCATGCTCTCAATTTGTCATAAGAGAAGAAATAGATGCGATGAATCTCTTTAAAGGTTATCGCAGTACTATTTTTGAAATTCAAATCCCAGAATGAAGGCAGTTCCAATAACTCTCAGCAATTTTTTGTGGATAGTTTGTTTTTAATTTTATTATAAAAACCCTTTCATGTTATTTTAGAAAGGGTCCTCAATTTGTATAAAACTAGACTTGAGAAGTTTTCACTTCTGCACTTCTTAATTTATCACTTCTGAATGATTTAGAATTGTTAATCTATACTAATATATATATATAATATATATATATATTATATTATATATATATATATATATATATATATTATATATATATAATATTATTAATATTATATCTATATATATTATATATATATAGATATATATATATTATATATTATATATAGATAAATATAAATATATATATATATATATAGGGATAAAATATTAGTGATTATGCGGCGATATGTTTTCACAATTACTTTGTTTAATTTCTTAAACAAAGTAGTCATTATTTAAATGCATCTTTTTTTGTGGATGGGTAAATAATCTATATTATTATTTGTCTACTAGGAATCATCAAGAATCACATTATTACGAGATCACCCAGGTTATATAGATATATTTGTATATTTTAGAGCTTATACATTTAACCACCTATCATATTTTTACACATTTAAGACACCCATTCATCAAATCATACTTTATTGGGAAACTGGTCCCATAATATCAGGTTAGAGCCACCATACCAAACGGAGAAGGAGCTGCACTAAGGTCCGGACCGGGTGGTTATCCCCAATGTTGGTGCTACGATTTTAGAGGCATCAACAGAACCTTACATTTAATTTTGAAAACTTTCCTTCTTTGCTCTGGTTATTCCATTATCTTGTTTTGGTGCTTGAGAAATTCTCTGTGAAACATTAATTTTTCTCCTTTTTCTTGTTGAAACATAGTCACATTTTCTCTAGAAACAAAATCTTCATTAGCTTGTGTGACTTATGTTCTAGCTGCATCTCTTCTGCCTAAATTTTATCCTTCCGGGAACTCAAGTTTACTATGTCCTTCAACTCCACAAGATAACAAGTAATTTCATACTCTCCTTTTCCTCTTTCGAGACTTACTCTGCCTCTTCCAACACTATTTCCACCTTTACGACCTTGAACACTGGTGGATTCTTCTTCCTTTTTAGTTCCTATAACAGTCCTTACCTTACCTCTACCTCTAAAACCACTTCCTCTGCCTTTCTGCTATGTTTTCCTATTCAACTATTCTTCCACCTTTAGGGCAATGTGATAGGCTTCATCAGCAATTCAGAAATAATGCATACTCATTTCATCTTGAACCACGTATTTTAGTCCATTCACATACCTTGTGACCCTTTGAAATTATAGCTCCCTTATACTTGATTAAAGTGACAATTTGAAAATCTCCTCGGTGTACTCATGAAAAAAGGTATCCTTTTGTCTTAGATTTTTGACTTGTCTATACAAATTTTGCTAGTAATCAACATGTACAAATTTCTCCTTGATATTCATGACCATATTCTTCCAAGTATTGATATTTTCTAGTTTATTTTTTCTTTTTTATTTATGCAACATATCCCACCAAAGTGTAGCATGACCTTTCAAATTCATCATGGAAAATTTCACTGGATTTGGTTCCTGAATATTTTCGTACTCGAAGTATCTTTTGAGTTATCCAATTGAATCGATGAGCACATCATCTTATAGATTTCCATCATGACAGGAAACTCCAACTCTTGCATTGCCTCTATTTCTAAAATATGAAATAAACCTCTCTATTGGTCTCTTTCCTCATCCTCCTATTCTTCAACTATTTCTTCTTCGAGCTCTGAATATACCTTTGCATCTGCATTTCTTCAATGCTCTAGCTCTTCTATTCTTCGTCTTAATTCTTTTAGATCTCAATTTAGTGCTCCTCCTCATACTACTCCTATTCTCCTTGCTGTCATCCTTAGAAGTTGTAAATGTCTCACCAACATCTACAGACCTCAACCTAGGCTATGTTACCTAAACTGTACCTTTAGCACTCTTGTTGTGCAACCGCTGACAAGGTTTCCTAGTACATTGTTACATGAAGCAATTCAAGGTGAAAATATCAAATTGAATATTTATTTGATACCACTTGATGTAGTCTATATTCTCTAGCTTTCACAACACCTTTAAAATATGGGTTGTTGCTATAGAGCGCACATCAAAGGCCATTCGTGTTTGGATATTAAATTAACTAATTGAGGACTAAATCACATAACACAAACAAAGAGTAATTCGAGTCTACTCACAAAAACATAGGAAGGGATTCAGATATATTTCATTAATTAAAAAATTGTTGTTATAGATAAGAACTAGAATTACATACCAATGCCCTCCGAGCGCTTCAATTCCCTACGTTGTTATATAACAACACCATGCACAAGAACTAAACACCTTCCTAACTCGTAAAACAATCAGTCATGCTATTTGAATCATATAGTAGCAAAATCAACACCAGTAGTCCAAGATCTAGGAGCTCACACGAACCACCAAAAACCAAAAACCAAAAGCCAAAAGCTCCTTTTTCTTTTGTGCCCCTGGGATTTACTCTCTATTGATTTCCTCACATTCCAACTGAAACAAATTGTATTCCACATTGTTGACCTCTTCGCCTTTCTAAGCGGAATTGATTCACTTCCTCTTAGCATGAAAACAAACCAGATTTGTAATTTACGTCTTATTCTAGTAGTGCATCTAGCAGGGTTTGTCTTGTAGTTGCACAAATAAACACCTGCCAATTTTAGATGTGTCAACAAGTCCAAGCAACATGAGTATCAACATGTGATCCTTGGAGTGTAAACAACTTGAGAGCAGTCACTGGTTTGAGAAAATATATCTATAGGAGTAGAAACAACTACCATACGGGTGTATCAAAAACTAACATAATAGGTGCATCAACAACTTTAAAATATGTGGGAGTAACAACACTTATTACAAACTCAACATAAACTTGTTTTTCATTAATGAGGATTGCTCGAGGCCAAGGATGCTCCTGCATCAATAAAGATGACCCATGATGTTTGTAATATTCAAGGAATAAAGTGACATGTACATTGTTAAAAAAAACAAATAGGTGTAGTAATAATAATATTGATAATCCAATTTTAAGGTCACGACCAAGATAGACACCAAATTGGTATATGAGGTCGCCTTATTTATGTGATAATGAACCCACCTTTGTGCATATACTTGATTGCTAAAGTATTCAAAAGATTACACACTCTACCTCTTTTTGATTTGAACTTGTAACCTCTTAATATGACATACATGACCTTAACCATTAATCCCAAGGTTCCACATAATCCTACTAGTATGCTTGGGAGGGTTCTTGTATGCAATAGGGAAATTTTTGAGTGTTACATCCACTAGGGAAATGTTTTAGGTTTAAATTTCTTCATTGTAATAACTTTTTCTTTTCATAAAATGATTTTCCACTATCTATTTTTTCCCCGCAATTATTCTCATTAATTTATAATATAAAATTATTTACTTATAAAACAGTCAAAAAATTCCACAAACTATGTAAAATTATTTGTAATTTGAATATTTTTACAAAAATATCACTACATGTTTTATAGTTTTATAATTTGTATTTTTATAATCAATAAAATTTACCCAAATTTTGCGTTAATAAGATAAGTATAGATCGTTACAATTTTCCCATATTCCAGTGGCCCACCCCACATAATTAAATCTATTTTTAACATTCAACTCCCAATTCACATAATTACATTAATGTTATATATAACATATGTACATATGTACATAAGCATAATTAGTGCACATGCCCACCTTTAGATCATAATGAACACAACACAGCAAAATGTGACACATGAATAAGCATAATCTAACATTAGCATTATGAATGTAAAATTAATTTATAATCATAATAAACAATGCTAAAATGTCAAAAATGTTATTTCAAAATGTAATGTTATAATCTCTTTCTCCTCAAAGTAACTTCAATTCCGATGTTGAATTACATTCCGATTATGTATCGAGCAAACATCATTCACAAAAGGAATTGCCTACTTAAGTTGGAGTATCCAAATAGAAGACCAACATAATACAAATTATCTAATCATTTCCAAATCTCACCATATAACCCATGGGAGAGAAATCATATAATGAAAATCATGGACATATCTCAAAAATTTAATTAATAATCACTAGGAAAATTAATATGTAACATTATACTACTATAACCAAATATAATTTTTCGTTTAAGGAAAATCATTTTGCAATTTGCAACCTATAATTATTAATCTATGCTCATAATTTATTATAAGATATCAAGTAATTAATTTACCCAATCTAGGGTCTCTAAGGTCTCTTATGAATATTAAATGTCGTATATTTGATTACCATCTTTAATTAGCTGTATTAATTTAATAACATATCTTGGATTATTTTACCCCATATCCACCATCACACCCACCTCAATAAACTTTTTTTTCCCTCTTGGTAATAATATTATGTTAGTGGTGGGATTAGGATGACGTTATTGAATACCACCTATGATTGTTGATTATTACAATTTGATTGCAACTTTCAACATCCACAAGGAATTTTGTATATATAGATATAAACTAAATTTTAAAACCATGGTTATGATAGACACCCCATTGTTATATTACGAAACACTTTTAATCATTACCTTCAATCAATCTTGGATGCTATAATGTTAAATTAAATATTCTCAAAAGTAACTTCCATTTCTAACCTTTCTCTGTAAAGTTTGAACCTAATACCTAGAACACTAATCCTCTCTAATCATCTAATTTGCATAATATATATATAGTTATATAATAATAAATCTAATGAAGAATACTAATCTATTTTTAATTCTATATCTCTCTTTCACACACACACACACACACACATATATATATATATAGTCTAGTTTTGTATAGATATAATATACATATGAGATTACATGTATCTTTTTTATACTCCATCATACACTCTTATACCTTTTATATGTAAAAATATATTTTCTCATCTTTCGATGAGGTTAAAATAACGCAAATTTCTAATCGTTGTATAACTACATATTGACGGTGTTGGAAATCTGTCAACCAAGGGGATTTCCTCGATATGAAGTCCCGATTAGACCTCACACCATTTGGTTGATATGATTTAGAATATTAGTTTGCAGTGTTAAGATCTTCTTCAAATTATAAACAAAATGCTTTCATTGTGCTTAAGGATTCATCAATTTTTGCGAGTGAAATGAAGAGTTTTTATGTTATTTTTATGAGAAATTTAACATAAATCAGAAACTGAAAAACATCATAAACATATAGAGAACATCATCACAAATACATTACAATAAGAACATGATAAAGGAGTTCATCCCTTGTAGGCTACGTCTCCTTGATACAACTTCCAATTGCTTGGGCCTCTCTATTATGCTCAAAACTATAAAAATATGTGTTTACAATGCTCAAATTCTTTTGAAACCTACTCCAATAAGTCCAGAATACTAAAAAATGACTATCTAGTTTGTTTTTGCAACCAATTTGGTGGAAAAATAAAAGAATTATGAATTCTCCTAGTTTCCCCACTATTCATTCAACAAAATGCTCCACATCTAGCATGATCATACAAATTAGTCCCAAAAATGCGTGAACTAGGTGTAAATTTCGCCCGCGGCGGCCATATTCTGTCAGCCAACTGTTATTGCAAATTGAAATTGTTGAGGATCGGCAGGCTTAAGTTTTGTGTACGTGACGGACGATATTGTGAGAGCGATGTGGTGGACCCAAAGGAATTATATGCTGGTATCTAAAGTCACATCGCATTTGGAACTTATCGCTTAATCGCAATTTGACAGAGTAATAATGGTAATCATAATGCGTGATTTGTGTAAGGTTGCGATCTGCAATCCATCGCATCACAACTTGGGTAGATTGTAGATCGCAACCTGGGTATGCTGGTGGTTGATTACTATAACTATCTTCCCTTCGTTGATCTGCGATTGTGATCCATTGCATCACACCTCTAGCCAATTTTTGAATGCCTTCCTGCTTGCCTTTTGCAAAGTGCGTTTGTGATTTATCGCATCACAACCCTTCCCTGCTTGGGGGTCGATTTTTTAACACGATTCGCCTTTGACCTACGATTTGCAATATGCAGGGGCCAATGGTAGCCTGCTGCTTGGCACCTTTCGATTAGCTGATGGAACTTGCCACCTCATCCAATCTTTCCATCTAAGCAAGTCAAACCTGAACTTTGAATTGCTCTAAATTTTACATACGAGCTCGAATTTGAGTGCCATTTGCAATGTTGGAATAAGAATGACGAGTTTTTAGCACAATTTTGAGCACCTAATCACTCCTCCCCACTAGAAGTCTTTTGGACCCCAAAAGATTACTTTGAATTGACTAGCAGGTGAGGGTACAGTTTCATTAGCTTTGTAATTTCAATCCATTTATCATTGAATTGGAACTTGTGATCTCCATGATTCTTGTCGTGCCTTTCTATGTACTATCCTTTAACTATTTCAAGTTGTTCTTTCACTGTTTCATGTACCATTTGGAGTCGTTCAGTGAACTCTTTGGCTTTGTCCATGTTACTATCAGTAGCAACATCCTTCTTACCAAGATGATACAATACATTATGATGCAAATGGTAAATAAATTCCTCCACTTTATTGCTTTGACTCAAGCTTGAATATACATCTTGAAAGTGTGTATTTTTTTGAACATAATTTCATGTAAAACTAAATGATGCTTGAGGAAAATAGTTATACAAACCATATGCCTAGAAAGTACATCAACAAACTTGTCCCTTATAACATTGTTACTGATCAAACAAGAAAATGACCTGGTACCCGTTTTTTTGACGTAGCAAAAAATCACTCGATTTTGAAAAATGGTGATTGAGAATACACCTTTTTTTTTGGAGCATATTTTTGCCACTTCAAATTTTTTTATGTATCAAGTATGAACAATTTTTTTAAATGTTAGTGATTTTCATGCTGATTTTGAAAAGTGTTCATGTAGCGTCAACACTTTTTTTAGAGGGCTTATTTTTGACACTTTAAATTTTTTTATGTATCAAGTGTGAACATTTTTTTTTGTTAGTGATTTTCATCTTGATTTTGAAAAGTGTTGATGAGCATTAACCCTTTTTGTTTAAAGGGCTTAGTTTTTACACTTAAAATTTTCTAATGAATCAATTGTGGATAATTTTTTTTAAATGTTGGTGATTTTCATGTTAGTAATAAAACATAAAAAAAAACAAAAACTACGACAAAAAAAT
>APFE030217610.1:0-12886 GCA_000404065.3 Pinus taeda | reverse complement strand
TTTGATTTTTTTTTTCTTCTTATGCATCTTTCTCATATATATATATATATAGTGTTTGTGTCAATACTTTTTTTTCCGTAAAAAGAAAATTCATAATTTCATAAGAGAAATTACATGTTGTAGATGCCCGAAGGCATATGCTGATACTATGGCACTCGTCCACTGTAAAAAAGCTAGAACAGAAAAAACCTAGTGGGTGTACAGTACTGGTACTATGACCATCAAAATAGTGTTCATTGTGTATATAGAAGATGTCCATATTGCAAGCATTTATATACAGTTATATACATATCATAAACAAAATGTTCATAATCATGAAAACTGTGAAATTCGAGGTTGCTGCCTCTCTAAATAGCCCCATCTATACAAGACCGATGAAAATATTGGTATGTCTCTACTGGTGTAAATTCAACGATCATCCACTCTCCTAGAGGACAATGCGTCGCTTCTTTCGATAGTCGGTCAGTAGTTTCATTTCTTTCCCTGTAGATGTGAGAAACATATATCTGGTCAAAAAATGTTTTGAAAAAACCAATTTCTTCCAAAATATTCTTCAAAGAGTATGTAGAACAAACAACAGTGTTGTTAAACCATTCAATCACATTCTTTGAATCTCCAAATACTTGCAAATTTCGGCAGCTTTTCTTCATGGCAAAGTATAATAGATGTCGTAGTGATATCAATTCAGCATGGTTATTTGTTCCCAAGCCCAGTCCCATACTAATCTAAAAGTAATGAGTTTCAGATAGGTGGAAATAAATGCCACCCCCACAGCCATGCTGTTGGGAAGCCCCATCAAAATAGGCCCACAGGATTGTTCTATTAATCTGTTCCTGCCGAATGTTCCTAGGTCTCTCATGGCTATTGTCATTTGGCAGTTCTGCATAAGCCCAACAGATAAATGGATGGAGAAGGTTCCAATTTACCAGTCTATCCTCAAATATAATGTTATTCCTCTTGATCCATATATGCCAACAGACAAGAAGTGGGAGGTTTCTAGGTTTGTCCGCTGCCGATGTACTCCACCAGAGATCCCAAGCTGTGTTGATATCCGCCCCCTTCTAGAACATATTCAAATTAAGGGTTTGAATGACTTGTGACCAGATGCTCCTTGTAGTAGGGCAAGAAAGGAAGAGATGGTGGGTCGATTCTTCATCTTGTAGGCACAACACACACCTGGTAGGACCCAAGAAAGCCATTTTTTTAAATAGGATCCAGTGGGGATCTTGTTTTCCAATATATTCCACATCACCAATCTCGTGTGAGGCGGAGCTTTTAACTTCCATAATGTGTCCCACCACCCTTTTAAGATCTCAGGTTTTCTATCTGCAATGATTTTATCATATCCTTGTTTCAGTGTATATTGTCCAGTTTTTGAGAGTGCCCATATAAGTTCATCCTCAGCATTCCTTAATTTGACATGTGTTTTTGTAAGTGCCTGAATATATCTATGCCAAGCTCTACTCCATTCATTTGGAATATGTCAGTGCTATTCAGTCAACCAAGCTTGCGAATAAAAAGTAGTATTCTGTTGGTCCCCTATTTGTTCAAGAAACTTTATACCTCTGCTATTTAGATGATATACCAATCCATCAGGTAAAATGTGGGGGTTGCCATAGCCTGGCCATGGGTCAATGTTGATGCAGGAAGATGCACCATTTGTCTGTGTCAATGCTTGTCTAGAACCCCAATCCCATTATGTGCAATTTGGTAGTTGATTTTAAATTTTTCATTATAATGAATCGAGTCTGCCCCACAATGTGTTGATTTCATGGTTAGTCTTTAAGTTTTCATTACAATGGGTTGATCTCACCTACATCGCGTGTCAATTTGATAGTTGATTTTTATTTTTATTTTGCAATGTATCAAGTCGTCTTAGGCTAATATTTCAAAATCGCTATACATTTAGCATTTAAAAAAATTATTGTTGGTATAATAATTCTTTCAGTCATGTCTTCATTTTTAAAGTTATTTTAGTCATAATTTTTTTCCGTAATGTCATGCTTGAAATATTTTGAAAATTTAAGATTGTTTTGTAGTCATAATCTTTGGTTTTAATTCTATGGTTCAAAAATTGTCAAGATTTTAATGTTTCTCTAAGTCGTGATATTTTATCTTAGCACCATGCTTGAAAATTGTTGGAATTTTAAGGTTTTTCAAAGAAGTGATATTTTAAATTTAATGTCATGCTTAAATACCGTTGGAATTTTAAGGCTTTTCAAAGATGTGATATTTTGTAGTTAATGTCATGCTTGAAAATCATTGGAAATTTAAATTTTTTAAGAGTCACGATACTTTGTTTTTAACGTCACTATTAAAAAATGTTGAAAATGTACCCTGAAAAAAGACGTTATTCCAACATCAACACTTTTCGATTTCAAGGTGTTTTTTGCACTACACAAAATCACTTTTATTGTATTTTACTATTATTTTTAAAAAATATCGAAAATTTACCCTAAAAAAGTGGTGATGCAGAATCAATAGTTTTTATTTTTGGGTTGTTTTTTCATGTTCTTTTTGGGATATTTAGGCTCAAGTACCCATTTTGAGGTAATAGTTCCTGTTTGATCGGTAACTATGTTTTATACTTTCCTTATACCTTTTGACCGAGTGGAATAGTAGAAGGAAACCCATCCAATGGAAGTTCCTTTGTCGTTGCAAATTAAACACTTTATCATTGAAAATTCTTAATGAAAAGAAATGGGCTTACCACATTACAAAAAGATTATGCCCATGGCATAGTCACGTACAATAACCTGAAACTTAAATGATTGTCTCAAGTTTGAAAAAGAAAGTACTGGAGCTGTACTGATCTTTTGTTTTAAAGCATCAAATGCCTCTTGTTGTTTGCCTCCCCACTAGAAGACCTTTTGCACAACTCCAAACGAATGCAAATAAATTACAATAGAAGAAAAATAAAAAAATTTCTTCTCCAACATTGGGCTGCTCCCAAAAAATATCTTATCCAAATTACTATCTTGAGCCTGCCTGCATAAATTGTGAGCAGAGAAAAGGCATCTACGATTTCATGAGGATGTATGATTCCTTCACCTCTATCTGCATGGATTGAGTCAATACCACCACAGACTATTACGACATCAATCTTGAAGAGGTCTAACTTCAACACATCTTTTCCATATCCCACACACACTGTCAAAAAGCCTTTGGGAACCTGAACATGCTTGGAAGAACCAATTTCAAGGCTCAAGTACATCAAAGAAGTTTTATCCAACATATAATTTGACATCTTCATAAACAAATTTTCTTGACATACAACATCAAGTATTTTTTTCTCATACATGACATGTTCATAATGAAATTTTTTAAAAATGAAAATGTCATCCAAATATACCATCCTATCTAGAAATGGCTTCAACACATCTTTCTTCATATGCATAAAATTAGGAGCATGGCAAAGACCGAAAACCATAACAAGCCATTCAAACAAACCTTGCCTTGTTTTGAATGTCGTCTTCCCTATATCTCCTTCAAAAAATCTACCTTGATGAAAACCACTTCTTGAATCCCCTTCAACAAAATTCTTACCATTATTCTCAGGCGTCAAAACAAGAGGTGCATTACATGGTAAAGAAGTAGGGCAAATGATCCTTTTACTCAACAATCCCTGGATTTGCATCTTAACTTTTGCACTTTCCATCACTAACATCCTATATATGCCAATGTTAGGAAAAAGAAACTTTTGTTGCAACTATAACTCTGGTTGGATTCCCCTCTTGGGAAGTAATCCCTTTGATTCGTGAAACAATTCATCTGATTGGTTAACAACATCAACCAAATCATTTTTCAAATTTGGATTACAACCATCAAATGCTTCATAATCAATATCATTCATGGGTTTGATCATGAGAAGCATAAAATTCTTGCTCGAATTCACGAGTCTTTTCATTTTACTTGCATTAATAATTGAAAGATTTGTCTTTTTGCTATGAGATCTCACAATATATTCTATTCCATTTTTTGAATATGTGGTCTTTGTTTTCATGTCAATGGAAAATATATTTTCTTTCATAAAGGTATGGGCTGCCCAAAACCATGCCATATATATCTAATGACACAACGTCAAGCTCCACTTCATCTATGAATTTTGCAGTGATTGTGAATCTCAGCTTACACTTTCTCGTAACTTGCAATTGTGCATTGCCACATACCCATCCAAGTGGATATGGTTTATGATGTAGATCAATTTTTAGATTTAAACTCTTGACAATGTTTGCAGAGATAAGATTGGTTTGAGAGCCTCTATCAAACAACGTATCAATCTTGTTATGTTTCGATATCACCCTTATGTGAAACAATTCTATTCTCCTATTTTCATTTGGAGTTTCATTATGTGAGTTTGAAGAACTAATACTGGCAATGGATTCCTTTCCTTGAAACCCCATGGCTATGATTTTCATTTCATCACCCAATTCGGATCCCAAATCCTCTTCTTGAGTGATTGCAGTTGTCTTTTCTTTTCCTTTGTTGTTGAATTTATTTAGTTTCATTTCGGGATGAAGCTTCCAATAGTGATCTTCATTGTGACCCTCTCTGGAACAATGTTTACAAATTTTTTTCTCTCCTTCCTTTTTAATGGATGCTTTTTTCTTCCCCTCGCAACCCTTTTCTTTCTCTTTGCCCTTAAACGTCTTTTTACTACCTTCTTCTGAGGTGTTTTTCCCTCTTGCCCAAGATGAGTGGATTGCACACACACATCATCTAGATTATTGGGATTAAACATTAAGATAGTATTTCTAAGGTAACTGTGTAAATCCCCTATATATTTTAGCAAAGTGTCCTGTGATTGTAAATCTACACCTAACATCAGAGACCTTTTTCTGAATTCTTGGGTGTAATCTTGCACATTTTGACCTTTTATATGTCTAAAATTATGCCAATTCATGATGGATTTCTTCATATAAGCTGGAGGGTAGAATTCTCTTTTGATTGCAGCAATGAAATCATTCCAAGAAATAGAGATCTTACCATATTTTTAATCTCCTCTTGGGTCTTTGATTCCCACCATACAAGTGCTACACCCTCCATTCTCAAGGAAACTAACTGAATCTTTATGTCACCCTCTTGAAGGTTTTGAATCCTACAATAGACTTCCAACTAATGAATCCAATTATCAAGATTATTTTCATTCACTTCACCATTATACATTGGCAACTTGAATTTAGCATCAAATTTTAAAAAAGGTGATTTACCAGTTCCTTTTGAAGAATGACGATGAGTATGAGTAAGGGTTGTATTAGTAGAAGAGTGTGAAGATGCTTGTGAAGAAGAAGATGAAGAAGATGGTGGAGAGGGTGGAGGTTTGTCTCCATTCCCATTACCTCCTTTTCCATTACCTCATCCTGAAGAGCCTTCTCCTTTGGGAGTTTTGGAACTTTCTCCTTGCAACTTTCTATTCCTCTCTTCATAGAGGGCCTTCACAATCTCTGTCATATCAAAGAAAGTCTTTCTTAAGGTCTTATCATCTTCTGTCATGTTTGTAGGTTCTCCTTCATGAGACATGATCCTTAGAGTCTCAACTGCAACTTGAGCCTGAACTAGTGTTGGAGATTGTGGCAACCTTTCTCTTCTTCCCCTTGACCCAAATTTAGGGCTTCTAACCAGCTTTCCTTCACCTCTTTTGAGTTTTAACCTTGTAATCATGACATAAACTTGCAAACAATTAAATCCTTCTGTCATAAAGAAAACAACCTTGGGTTCTGATACCAAATTGATTTGATTTAGAATATTAGTTTGCAGTGCTAAGATCTTCCTCGAACTATAAACAAAATGCTTTCATTGTGCTTAAGGATTCATCAATTTTTGCAAGTGAAATGAAGATTTTTTAATGCTAATTTTATGAGCAATTTAACATAACTAAAAAATTTAACAGTAGCATAAACATATACAGAACATCATAAAAAACACATTACAACAAACACATGATAAAGGAGTTCACCCCTTCTGAGCTACATCTCCTTAGTCCAACATCCAATGGATTGGGCCTCTCTATTATTCTCAAAGTGTAAAAATATGTGTTTACGATGCTCAAATGCTTTTGAAACCTACTCCAATCAGTCTAGAATACTAAAAAATGGCTATCTAGCCTCTTTTTGCAACCAATTTGGTGGAAAAATGAAGGACTTATGACTTCTCCTAGTTTCCTCACTATTCGTTCCACAAAATGCTCCACATCTACCATGATCCTACAAATTAGCCCCAAAAACGCGCTAACCAGGAAAAAATTTCACCGCGTGGTGAGCCATATTCTGTCAGCTAACTGTTATCGCATATCGCAATCAGTGAGGACAGATGGGCTTAAGTTTTGTGTACATAGCGGGCGATATTGCAATAGCAATATGGCAGACCCGACATACTTATAAATCGGTATCTAAAGTCACATTGCATTCAAAACTTATCACTTAATCACATTTTGGTAGACTAACGATGGTAATCATAATATGGGACTTGTGTGCGATTGTAATCTGCGATCCATCGCATCACAACCTAGGTATGTTGGAGGTCGATTACTATTACTATCTTCCCTTTGCTGATCTACGATTGTGATCCATTGCATTGCACCTCTAGTTGATTTATGAATGCTTTCCCGCCTATCTTTTGCGAAGTGCAATCTATTGCATCACACCTCCAGCCAATTTTTGAATGCTTTCCCACTTGCCTTTTGCGATGTGCAATTTATCGCATCGCAACCCTTCCCTGCTTGGGGCCGATTCTTTAACACAATCCACCTTCGACCTGAAATTTGAAATATGCAGGGGCCAATGAAGGCCTGCCACTTGGCACCTCCCAATTCACTGATGGAACCTACCACGTCATCCAATCTTGCCATGTGAGAAAGTCAAACCTCAACTTTGACTTTCTCTAACTTCTGCATATGAGCTAGGATTTGAGTGTCGTTCACACCGTTGGAATCAAAATGATGAGCTCTTCGATCTCAAGTTAAGTTTAACAAGATTATGACACTTTTATTTTTTAGCATAATTTTGAGCACCTGATCATTGGTGCAGGGGTCCCATCCAGTATAAAGGCTTGACTATCAAATATGCAAAGATCTTCCTTGGATCTAGCTGTCATCACATGAGAGTGTTACGCTAGTATCTTCAAACAACAAGGTAAGTGTGCCTGGTGCGTGCGTAATGTAACTGTGTCAAGGTTCTCTTACTGCAAAGATGGGAGAAAAGTGAGCCTCTAAGTGAGAGGTAATAGTACCACCCAGGAAGAGACACACACGAACAAGGAACGGTCTATCTAGCATCCAATAGAATAGTCCACAATGGACATGACAGTCGTTAAAAATTAAAGTGCAAGGAGAGACCCATCCACCATCTAGCAGAGTAGTCCGCAATGAATGTGATGGTCATTATAACTAGTAAGCGAGGAAGGTTTGTCTAGTATCTTGCAGAGTAGTACACAAAGATGAAACATCAGTGATAACCAATACAACACATTCCCAACAAGGTAAGTACTAAAACAACCAAAGTCATTCAAATATCTTAGTACATGTGAAACAAACATGAATTACAAATGGTGAAAGAATAGTCTTACAAACATCTACAAGACATGCATGAAAACATGCTAGCCTTAACAAGCTTTTGTATTAAACAAAAGTTTTGAGACACATATGTATATCACACATCAGTAGCCCTAGTAGTGGGATATTGGAGCCACTCCTTGCTCCTTAAAGAAGAAATTGAAAACTCTCTATGTTTCGTGGGAGGAGACAAGGTGAAAATTCTAGTACTCATACAATGAGGGGGTATATATAGCCAAAGGTGATTCTTGACCCTTGTGGCTCTTGGACTACCCTCATGATCGTTCAACTTTCTATGAATTTTCAACTTTAATGACTCTTTGTCTTCATTGTGTGTCCATTGGACTTTCACTTTACATTACTTTTGGTTACAACACATATGACCCATGGTAGTGATGTGGCCTTGACAAATCATGGCACAATTTGACATGACACTATTGACATGGATTGGCTGGCTGTGGTGGCAATGTCAAGTTTTTGTTGTTGTTGATTGATGGATGTGTTCTTGGCTTTGTCTCAACCACTACATGGATTGATGTTGTGGGGTATTTTATGGTCTTGGTCTTGTAATATGGTTACATGCATGTGCTCCTTTCACTTGATCTTCTTTGGTCCATCCAAATGCAAGTACATATTCTAGCATGTCGACTCCTTCTTTATCCCATTCATTGTCTTGCCATGATATATCAGTGTACCTGTTCCTACAATTCACTCATGATAGGACAACAATAAATCAAAAACCTCAGTTCCATTAATCCCCTAAAGTTGGAGCTGTAATGTGAGTGGCGACAGTCAAAACACATTTTCTGGGGGAAATTCCCCTAAAGTTAGTAGGAGATCTAGGGAGGGTATGAGTATGTTTTGAATATCATGGTAGGTAATGAGAGAATTATGAGTAATGGTTTGGGTGATAAAAGAGAACTCCAACCAAGGGCTGCTAAGGACTACTACCAGGTAATTGACACAAAAATATGGGTGAGAATCATTTTCCTTAAAAACAAAATTGTACACTTAACCAAAAGAATGTAAACAATTTTTAGGATGTACAAACATGGAGAGGGTTCCCCAAGAAAACAATGTCTTGTGTAATTTTGTAGGTGGTTTTTTTGTTGAGGGAAGGAGCCCCATTGGCTGTTATTAGTGTCAAGTTGATGAGGAGGATGAAGTGAGGTAGATGGGGTATTTCCATGTGGAGGAGTGGTAGGCCAAATGTAGAATGAGGGTGTGAATTCAATTCAATCTGAAAATGAATAAATATGGTGGCCTGGGAGTGGGGTTGGTAAGAAATGAGTAAAGAAGAGAAGAATGAGGTTGATATTATATAATTGCATATGATGGCTCCTGGGTTGGGGGGAATGGTCACCGATACCAATAATGTGAGATGAACTATAAAATGGGATAATACATGTAGGGGAAGTTCTCTCAACCAACATGGACGTTTACCATGTGAAGGTGGAAGGTGATGGTAAACATGGTTGAGATGGCAGACACTATGGTTTAATTTAGAGAAATGATGTTAGGATATGCAAATATTTGGAGGAATCCTATCATGTTGGGTGAAGAATGATACCTTAACTATTGATTGGCACTGGGGGACTGATTTTTTTGGGAAACTGAGAGGAACTTGCAACTTCGACAAGAAATACCACAAGTGAAAACATTTTGATGAAACCATATATAAACAAAAATTCACTAAATAAGATGAACCTAAAAAAAATATATAGAAAGGCACACTTGATGAGTACCATGAAACGTGTGATGGGACTGAAAATGAGTATGTTGACAAAATGAAATTGAGGGTACCATTATGTAGGTGAGGATGTCCTAATCGTAATGTTGTTGACAATTTTCTGAAAGGAGGTTGTGAGATCCTAAATAGGCCTCTAGAAGAATAACATAAGGGAAAATATATAAGGGTGTGGGATCCACATTGCCACCTCATTTGTACTTAGTGATGTGGACTCCAGATTGTAGCCCATAATTCCTTTCAGTTGTAGTGGTCAACTAGAGCACCCAGGTAGCGTGCGAGGAGAGACATGTTAGACGCCTAGACCCCCACTTTGTAAATTCAGTATCCTAGGGTAGATAGGTCATACATGGTGGCATATAAAAACCTTTTTAGGCCACAAAAAGGAAATGCACGCAGGTGACTACGATATAGTTGTGTAGGGACACACGGGAAACTGCGAGATGGTCGTGCAAGGACACGCGGGCAACTGCAAAACAGTCATGCAGGGACGCGCGAGCAACTATGAGATAATTGTGCAGAGACACATGGGCAACTATGAGATAGTCGTGTAGGGACATGCGACTATGGGAAATGTAGTCATGTGATGACATATATGAAGAGGGATGGGAGAGGTCGACGTATAGGTCGTGCCTAGAGATAGGTGGACCGTTTGAGGAGGGGGACGTTGTAGTAGTCTAGGAAGAGGTTGAGAGGATGTAGGCTCAATCAGACATTGTTGAGGATGCTTGGGATCAGGCAACAAATCTACTCTGTGGGGTACCCAATGCTGGATGGGCCATGTTATATGACGATACCATCGAGAGGATGATGGCATGAGATAGAGTGTGATGTCATGTCCTTTCTCAGCTACTAGTGGCAACAACCACTACTCGACTGATCTTGGATCTAGAACTAGGTGAGGAAGGAGGTCCTCATGCAGGTGGTTGTTGTGCTTTACAAACAACCCCCCATTTCATGTTATTTTTATTCATAAAACATTAAAATGTGAAATGGGTCCCTTTAAAATAAAATTGATGTCAAAACTTTTACTTAATGAAAGGTCCGATAATCAAAGGAGCGCTTTATAAAAAACCCTTTTAAAGAAATATCCATTTAAAAGAAATAAAGCAAATATTCGATCATTGCAATAAAGCGATCGCAAGATCGCATATCGCAATGACATGAGGGACGCAACAAAATGGCACAAGGCTTTCCGCTGATGCGATATAGTATTCGACGATTGGCGATCGGCGATACCCAATGCACTACTGAAAGTGCCCCATATCAATACCCCCGATGCGATAAGCTATCGGCAATCGGCAATCGGCGAGTCCCCTTTGTATGAGTCACATTGCACATATGCCTTTCGCCGATGCGATATCACAATCGGCGATTGGCGATCGTCGGGTCCCCTTGTTTAAAGACTTAATACGCATAAGTCTTTCGCCGATGCGATATCGCAATCGGTGATCGGCGATATGCGATGCACATTGTAAAGGCGGACTTGTTATAATCTCCGATGTGATGCGATAAGGCACGGTTTTCCATAGAAAGCCGTTAAAGTGATTCGAAAGCCCAATTTAATCATATTTAAGGCATAATCACTCCCGCTCGGCCGCCAATACGTCCATTGCATGCGTAGTAAAATCTTTCGACCGAATAATGATATAATGGGCATTTATAAGGTGGCAGGTTCTATACGGCCATTTAATGGATTCAAGTCGAAAAATCTTTCTATGGATTATCTCCGCACCCGTTTTAAAAAGCTAAATATATCGCTGTGCATCCTTTCATTTGCTATCAATTGCTAGTTTTATTGCTATCTCTCTGTGTTACGCCAAATTACCTCTCTGTGCAAAATTCAGTCATAAACAGGAGTTCGGGCATGATGGGTAAGAAGTCTAAGAAAATTGCAGGTGCCTCCAATCCACCAGTCGCAGGACAAGCCGCAGCAAACAACTAGAAAGGCCTAATATCCGACACAACATGCACAGGCCTCGCTAGAGTGACTTGGCAAGGAACTTATGACTTAATTGAGGCCGAGAAACCAACGCAGATGGTAGAAGAAGCTACCGCGGATTCATTAAAGAAGTTGGACTGCACTCTCAAGGATTTGGCTGATTCTTTCCTTCACAGGATAGCAGCCAGGGAGCAAATTCTCCCATATACAGACGTGGTGCGATGGGCGATTGAAGAAATCCCCATCACAGACAGAACGTTTAGCACAAGAGATGGAAGGATTTTTGGATCGTTCAAGCTAGAAGACCTGAGGCAAATGTATCATTTGCCCAAGCCAAAGAAGATATACAACAGCGCCTTCTTGGAGAAGTTTGCGAGCGAGAATGAGATTGAGTCCGAACCTATCAAGGATTGGAGGCAAAATCCAAATAAACACAAGCACGAATCCTCTGGTAAGTACTCGGTCGATTCTTTGGCTTCTCCTTATTGCTATGCGGGTATAATGATGTGTAGACTATGGGGTTTACACGACTCTGCCATTTTTACCATTGAAATGGTTCCTCTGATGGAGGTGGCAGTGAACAGCACGATTATGGATTGGGCTACTATCCTTTTGGATAAGCTAGCAGTAGCTGTTAGTGACTTTAGGAATAAAACTATAGTCATTGAGAGAAAAATTCCCCCATTCTACTATAGTGCCTATATCCTGGATACCTTATGTTTCAATTCCGAGTTCCCTATTCTTGGTTGGAGGTGGACTGCACAGGACCCCTCGCCCGTTCATATTTATCATCGCAAGTTGTGGAAGTCGTCCTATAAAAACCACTTGTATCAAATTTGTAATGGTTTCATGGTTCCCATTTATTATTCAATTTTTGATAAACCCATTTCAAGGATCTCCTACCTAGCCTCCTTTGATTTGCCCGCAGTGGCTAGTTGGTTTGGAGAAGAGCATTTTAATTATATTAGAGTGTTCGGTAGCCAAGCCAACCCTCATGTCCTCCCCTTATATGTTCCTGATAAATTACTGGCAAGGGAAATTTCATATCAGATTACAGCTGAGAGTACTACACAGACTCTCAAAAAAGAGAAGAAAAGGGGATGGCCTACTTTTCCCTTCAGATGTGGTGTCTTTACCCTGCATGATCTCAAACATGCGGAAAAAGAGGCCACAAAGATTCAAGCTTTAAATCTGGCTACAATCCCGAATAGAGCATTTGACCCAAAACGAACTGCCTATGCCGCTTTGGAACATGCCAAGTTAGCAACGTTTGATCATAAAGAAGATATGTTCCCTGACATGTTCTCTTCAGCTGAATCAATAGGTCAAGCCAAAGAACTCGCCAAAATGAGATACAATGATGAAGGGTTAACTGAGTTTAATAAACTTAGAGAGCAGACGTTGCAAACTCTGCCTCTAGATTTATTAACGCTAACCCCAACAGCATCATCAAGCGAGCCTGGTTAGCAACAGACAAAGGAACCTCCTGCCACAACGAAAGATCATAATAGCAAGCAGGAGGAACAATAGAGGAAAGACCAAGAGGAGAAGTTGAAGAAAGAACAGGAAGAGCGGTTAAAGAAAGAGCAGGCGGATAAAAAGAGAAAAGAGCAGGAGGATAAACAGCGCAGAGAACAAAAGGAGAAAC
>APFE030217607.1:48039-64652 GCA_000404065.3 Pinus taeda | reverse complement strand
CCTTTTCTTTTCCACTGCCTTTTTCTTTTGATTGCCTATCTAATACTACCCTTATTGCTTCCAAGGCCCCAGATTAAGCAGTTGGGAACCTTAGCTTCTCTGCCTAACTACTGGTCTGCCAAGATTAAACAGTTTGGACAGACTTATTTCTCTATTCTACAACAGAAAATTGAAACATGGCATGATCTAGATTAGACTATTGAACCATCCATCAAAATTTAGTAAACATGAAGGCATGTACACACCTTGCCTTGCCTTGGAAATATGTGATCTTTGTCAAAGCAGAGCATATTTGGTATTTGAATTTGCCAATCATGAAATATGAAACCTATTGGTATAGGTATCCAACACACCCTATGACTGTGTATTGATTATAGACAACTTAATAAGTTGAATATCAAAAATAAATACTTGTTGCCAAGAATAGATGATTTGTTTGACCAGGTGAAGGGAGCCACTATCATTTCCAAAATAGACCTACGGTCATGTTATCATCACATCAGAGTAAAGGAAGAAGATGTATGCAAGACAACATTTAAAACGTGTTATAGGCATTACAAATTCATTGTATTTCCTTTCGGAATCACCAATGTATTAACAACTTTTATGAGTTTGATGAATGGAATTTTTCATCCTTAGTTGGATAAATTTGTTATGACATAAATTGATGATATACTCATTTATTCTAAAAATTTGAAAGAACACCATGAACACCTCCGAATAGTATTACAAGTTCTAAGGGAAAATCAATTTCATGTCAAATACAGTAAATGTGATTTTTATAAAGATCAGATTCAGTATTTAGGCCAGATTATATACATTTACTGTATAGCAGCAAATCTAGAAAAGATCATAACCATCATAAATTAGATAGTCCCTAGAAATGTAACCGATATTAGATTTTTCATGGGCTTGGCCGGTTATTACCGACGATTTATTGAAGTGTTTTAGAAAAACGCATATCCTATCACTTCTCTACTGAAAAATGGAAAAGCCTGTGACTGGACAAAGGAACGGCAATGCAGCTTTGAATTGATGAAACAATTATTAACCACGACCTTTATATTAGGAATAGCTACCCAGAGAGGGAATTCACGGTATGCACTAATGCCTGTCAAGAAGGGATTGGAGGTGTGTTGATGAAGGACAGGAGAATGATAGCCTATGAATCCTGAAAGTTGAAAGATCACAAGAAAATATATTCATCTTATGACCTAGAATTAATTGTTATGGTCCATGCTTTGAAAATGTGGCGACACTACCTATTGGGGAAGAAATTCCTTCTAATGATAGATCACTATTGTTTGACCCATTTTTTCAGACAACCAAACTTAAATGCTCGGCGAGCAAGATGGACAACCTTAATAAGTAAATTTGATTTTGATGTTAAGCACTTAAGGGGGAAGGAGAACTATGTGGTGGATGCTTTAAGCTAAAACGTGCATCACATCTATGAGATCTCATTCAGTACGATGGAAAGTAAGCTTTTAAGTCAAATTAAAGAAGCAACTATGAAGGATCCTAAATATGATTTCCTCTGGAAACAAGCTAAGCAAATAGTAAATTCGGGTAAGAAGGATGACTATGGAATAAACAGTGACCAGATGTTGACTTTTAGAGGGAGAATATTTATCCCAAATCAAAAAGCCTTCAAACAATACCTGATAGACGAATTTCATAGAAGCCCATATATGGCCCATTGCAATTATCAAAAGTTGTTTTCAATAATCAAAAAGAATTATTTTTTACCTGGGATGCGAAAATATGTTGTAGATTATCTCGCTAAATGTTTAGAGTGTTAGTAGGTTAAAGCATAACACTAGCACTTGTTGGGTCTACCACACCCGCTCCCTATTCCTGAATGGAAATGAGACATAACTACATTGGATTTCATAATTGGATTGCCTAGATCCAGAAGGTAAAATGATTCCATCATGGTATTAGTAGTCAAATTAAGAAAAACAACTCATTTCATCCCTGTTAAGTCTACTTATACAACTATGGAAATTGTTGATATATTTATGAATAAAATTTTTAAATTACATAGGTTGCTGAAAGTAGTAATATCTGATAGACATGTTAAATTCACCTCTTCTTTCTGGAAGGTTTTATTTACAGGTTTGGGAACTTAGATTCAGTTCAACACTGCTTATCACTTGCAAATGGATTGACAGACTAAATGAGTGAATCAATTGTTGGAAGTCATGCTTCCAATGTATGCAATGCAGCAATCTACTAAATGGGAGGAATACCTCCACTTAGTAGAATTTTCCTATAATAACAGCTACCATCAATCACTTAAAATGAGTCCTTTGGAAGTATTGCATGGGAAGAAGTGTCGAACTCCGACAAACTAGAGTAATCTTGAAGATAAATTAATTTTAGGACCTGATGTGCTGATAGAAATGAAACAGACAGTAAAAAAACAGTGGAAGAGATCATACTCCAGAAGAGTATTCAGGCTGAGTCCAGGAAGACTCTGAGTGCCTAGATAAGCTCAACAGAAAACTCTTGACTATAACCATTGTTTTTGGGAGTTGGGAGAGTTGTGGTCGAGAACAGTGAATAGACCATTCTCATTGGTAGGGAGGTTCGGTCGTAGACCATATGTTTTCTTCAATAAAATGCAGATAAGTATTTTGAGCACTCATTAAAATTTTGTTGATTGATAATTTTATATTTATCAGGTATGGTAAAGGGAGATAACTGTCTAGGAATAATGTATGATAACTCCTTATAATGAAATAGAATCTATCTTCTACTATGTGCACAAGGTTAATCATTTTATGTGAAGGTCAATGATTATGCAATATTTTTTATTATGTTGTGACAATTTACTTATTATATAGCCAAATTGAAACCATTCCCTTGAAATCATGGCCAATAATGGAAAAAAGTAAACTAAACCCTCATAGTCTTTTTAATAAACATTTTCATTATGAAATTGCTTAAACAATATTAATGGGTTTAGAAAACCAATGCTTTACAACAAAGAATGAAGAGTTTTTAGTACAATACTATCAATATACATTTGTATAATATAAATTTACTAATGACTTCTTGCAAGAGGAAATATAGCTAAACTTTAATTATTAAATGCTAAACACAAGTGATAACAGTATGCATGTAGTGTTAGAAAACATGATAAGGCATCCTTGATGTAATAAGTCAATCAAGCCAGACATAGAAAACCGTAAGCAACCTTAGGAAATAAATCGTAATAATAACATTGTAACACATTAAATGTCCATTCTATAAAAATGAAATTGGATAACCAGAATGAAGAGTTTAGTACAATACTATCAATATACATTTGTATAATATAAATTTATTAATGACTTCTTACAAGAGGAAATATAGCTAAACTTTAATTATTAAATGCTAAACACAAGTGATAACAGTATGCATGCAGTGTTAGAAAACATGATAAGGCATCCTTGATGTAATAAGTCAATCAAGCCAGACATAGAAAACCCTAAGCAACCTTAGGAAATAAATCATAATAATAACATTGTAACACATTCAATGTTCATTCTATAAAAACAAAATTGGATAACCATAAGGTCGTTCGCTAATTTGATATCTAGCTTAGACAAACCTTCAAATTACATTATCATTATTTTAGCATAACTTAGGATTTTAACAATAATATAATTTATAAAATATTTAACAATAATAATGAGTTTCTTAATATTATTTATATTATTAATGTGATAACTATAAAATTAATAAAAATAATATTGTCATCATTTTTCAAAGTATCATATTGATGTTTCTAATTAGGGTTTAATTAGTTATATAGAGACTAGATTTGAAATTAATCTTCAAATCCATGACATTAATATTTAAAGCATTGTGACATATGATGAATCATTGTGACTAGATTTGAAGCATTATGACATATGGGGCAATTGCTAGTTAAATCATATAAGATATAACATTATTGTGCAACCTTAGCATAGTAGCATCTAAAAAAAATATTGCACATTCTAAAATATTATAAATATTAATCTTTGCTATAATGTTAGAATATTTTCTAAATTCAATGAAATAATATAGATAATTTATTTAGTTATTATGACACTATCTCATAACCTTTGACATAACAAGATGATCAATAGTTGAATAATATCTTCTAAATCTATAATGGCTTTTAGCTTTTTTGCATGCTTCTCTGTATATAACCTAATCTTCGTTCTTCTCTGTATATAACCTAATCTTCTTTCTAAATGCAATTCCATATCACTTTGTTAAAATAAAAAAATTATAAGTGTGCTATGAATAAAAAGATAGCTTTTATTTCCACCTTTAAGAATAGATACAGTGATATTTTGAGTCTATAGTTTAGAAAAACCTTTACCATTAAATTAAAAACTTATAAATGAAACACATGTCTACCCTTACCATTAAATTAAAAACTTATAAATGAAAAACATGTCTAATAATTTTTTGGTCGACAAACTTTAATTTCTTTAAATTTCCCCTCGTAAAACAACCTAGCAATTTACGCCATCTATTAAAAATAAATATTTTCTTAATTAAAATGGATTACTTTCCTAAATAAATAGTTTGAATGTTGTCCCTAAAATTAAGGTATTCATATTCTGCGTGAATGGAGTGATATAGATTTCCTAGTTTAAATCAAAATTTGGGTAAGTATTTTCTTAACATCTAATTTATAAAGGTGCAAAACCTTTTTTTTTATTTTTTATTTTAATTACAGTTGTATATTTATTTATAATAATGATGTGTTCTCTAGAACAAAGTTGATTATTTTATTTTTCCATTTTATAAAAAAACTTGCTTATTAAAATAGTATAAAAAATATTCAACAATACTTAATTTATTGTATTTCTTTGGAAAAATCATAATTTTATTCATGAAACAAAACTACATGTTGTAGATGCTAAGTAGTATATGCATATGAATTTTTCATGTTTTCACAGGATAAAAAAAAAAGAAATTATAGTTGTGCCTATTCTTTTCTACCTTTCTTCTTTTCCACTTTTCGCCAACCTCTAGGGTTGGGAGAGCCTTCTGATCCATGAGCTCATTTGCTTCCACTTACCTCCATTTGGGTCTCTTGTTGCTTTTGGAGTTTGCAGAGATTGGTGGGTTTCTCTTCCTTTTGTGTTTTGTTCTGGCTCTTTTGAGCATCTGATTTGCTTTGTTTTCTGTTGTTTGTGCTATTTCTGCTTCTTCTTCTAGGGGGTTTGTACACTGCCAACCTTTTGGCTTTTTCTATTGCTTCTTATTCCATTTGGGGTCTCTTTTGGCCAGTAGGCAAGCACTATAGAGGTGGCATGTTTGTAAACAACCACGACATTGAAAAGCTATATTTTCGTAGTCTAATGGTTGGGTCCAGTGCGAGTTGTTGAAATTCAATGTGATATTGTCTGGTAATCCCTAGCTGATATCTACTTCCACAAATATACTGGCGAAAGTATATATTCCCCTTGTAAGTATGTCATCATCAATCTTTAGGAATTTTCCCATGGAGTTCTCAATGGAAATTAATACATTATGATCCCAGAAGTGTAATGGGAGGCTGAGGTTATGCATCATGACCCAAACTGGCATTGTTTATACCACCATAGTGTTGGCATCGAAATCTAGGAACAAAGCGGTCATGAAGAGCCCAACATTGCCCCATAACCATGGTCCCTTATTAAGAATATGTTCCCGTCCTTGTGTTGTGTTGAATATGACTATGAAAAAGCCCTTGGGACATAGATATATTTCATAGTTTGGTGACCATGTAGCGTGTATCCATTGGTGCAAAAAATGAGATTTTGGCCAAAAGCCATTAAATCTACATATAATTGCGTTGTTATAGAGGTCTGAATATAAGACATTTACCCCAAGCATTGAGACTGTGAGGACAAGATTCTCAAATTTTTGTTCCACGATGTAGGGCCTGGTAGCTCGGCAATTGTTGCTAGTTTGGTTTGTGCCTTTACCTTTCCTTTAACTGCATCTTTAAAGCAACTTGTGCTTCTTGTGCTAGTTCTAGAACATCCTCCCTGCAGACATAGATTCATTGTGATAATCAAATCTTTTACAATACCATAATTCTGAAGCATGTTGTTATCCTACTGACTATATCCTCTCTATATATAGATATATCATTTTTACATTTTTCTATACTGATTTTTAAAAATCCATTTATTAATTATCAATTGATAAATCGATGCCAAAGATAATGTGTTAGAACCAACTTTATGCCTTTTAAAGAGAACAAAAGATAGAATGTACACATGCACATCAATAAGTATCACTTCTACTATTTCATGTCGTTTGCATATGAGGATGTGTATTTTTTTAATTTAAATTAAGAAAGTATTTTCAAACCATAATTTAAATTTAGTTAATATTAAAGATTATTATTTTACATTAAAACTACATTTTTTAAAATAAAAAATAAAATAAAAAATCCATAATATTAAAATAATTTAAAATTTAAAAATGATATATAAACATAATTATATTTTAATAATTAAATGAAATTTGGAAATAAATTGACTTTAGAAACCTACCTAAATAGTGGGCGGTGATTCCATCAACCGCTCCCATAAAATTTAATTTAAAACTAAAATAGAAAAGAAAACCTCCAACGAAGCTACAAGTCGCATTACCCATTAATCATGAATTTAACATTACCGATTATTGAATCTTATAAGCCATGATAAATATATATACGAAGACTTCACATCAATATAAATAAACGCACGAAGCTATATTTTTAGTAGGGAAATAGATGTTTTTCCACCACTACTAGTCACTCACCGCAGACGACCTCATTTCAAAATATATATATTATATTGGGAAATAGAAGTATTTGCATAACTACTAAAATAATGCAAACCTTCCCTTAGATTGGGAATCAGCCACCAGAGAAGACAGTGGAGTCGGCCACTAGAGAAGACAGTTTTTCAAACCAACACCCAACAAACTTATTTAATCTGCCATCCTGAGATTTGGAGAGGAGAGCTAAAGCTATTCCCGGTTCTCCAGAAATGCAAGCGGAACTAGCTGGCGGACAATCCCATCATATAATGAAATTTTTTGCAAGTACTTACTATTCTCGGCTGCCGAAGATTGGAGATCACAAGTAACTCTATCGTCCCAAAGCCATTTCTCCTCTGCTCACTATTACTGCTGACATCAATACAACAGTAAATCAGCTATAAGGGTTATTTTAAATTTGGAGAGACCGAACTAACCCGGCCTTGACAAACATAATGAACAAAGGAATTAAAACAGCATTATCTGCGTTAAAAGGAGTGTTGGAAACAAACACATATACTGGTAAGAGAAATTCCAACCATTGAAAACCCTAATACATTAACAAAAACAAACGGTGTTAACTCATGCTATACAGAGGAGGGGCAGAGAAAAAACGACTTTAGCTTCAGCCTGGCCCTGCCAATTGGCTTCACTTGGAGGGCCATAGTAAGATCCCGGATGACTCCCCTGATTATGCCTAGAAGAAGCGGAAATGATTCGGTATATTCCAACAGCATATGCTGTACCATCCAAGAACTTACATATGATACGTATATATAACGACTTATTTAGTTTAAAAGCGCCCACCACTATTGTGCCGTGCAAGCAGAATCTAATCTGATCCTCACTTCCAATTTGTCATAGTCAACGACGGATGTCCACAAACACCAAAACAAGGGATCCCGGCATATGCTAAAGTATGTGACAACTCATCTTATTTTATATACAACGATTCGATGGTACTATTGTAATTTATTTTCCATAATACGTCAACGCCAAAAGCTGAACCGGACGACTTTCAAGCAGGCTTATTTTATTTTATTAGTGTAGTTTAACCAGTCGGGAAAACTATGGAAAATCAGGCATGATCAAATCAGCCAAAATAAAAAATTACGTTCTATCCCATTAAATTTGACCCCTCTGTAGACAACGCCTTGCCAAGCATTTTATTAGAAAAGAAATTTGTTTCATCTACTCGTGGACTTCTCATCCGCACTCACAAACATGTATTGGTCTTACAAATTAGTTTTCATCAATGTTATGACCAACATTTATTGTCTTACTCGTCGGACCAATTAAAAATATATCATAAAAAGATCTTGCTAGGGTTCAGTTCCCCATAGATGTTAACTTTACGGGAAACCTTTTCGCAATGACTTCTTATAGGAGGAAATATAGCTAAACTTTAATTGTTAAATGTTAAACACAAGCGATAACAGTAAGAATACAGTGTTGGAAAACAGGATAAGGCATCCTTGATGGAATAAATCAATCGAACCAGACGTAGAAAACCCTAAGCAACCTTAAGAAAGAAATCATAATAATAATGTTGTCACACATTAAATGTTCAGTCTATAAAAGTGAAACTGGATAACCATAGGGTCGTCTACTGAATCGTAGATGTGTTGCCTCATTATTTAAGACACTGAAATAGGGAACGACATCGAAACTGATGCTTCTGGATTCATGAAGGAAACCAAGCAAATGCCTACAATTCTTAAACAAAAGTATAGATAATACGCAAACCCTAGTTGTCAGGATGCCATAAAATGAGAGCTACATTTTAATTACTACCCATTTTGGGAAAAAATTATAAATTCAAGGATTGAAACATTTAAAACCCATCTCGGCAAGCCATTAAGGGCCGAGCAACATAAACACCATAATGGGAAACAAAATACCACTAACAAAACCCTAGTGTAAACCACTGTCACCTAGGTGTGTATATATGCATAGATACATAAGTTAATTTAACATTGGTCTCTGAGTGACCAAAACCAAAATCAATAGATAGAATAACAAAAATAATACAGTGTTGAGACCCATATGTGTCTAGTATCAACTCATAGGGTGATCGTAACCAACAACTAAGTGCAAAATAACGATTTATACAAATGGCCCTGTCTAGGGTAAAATATCTTGATGGTAGGAATAAACCCTTAAGGGTTTCAACAAGCAAAGTACCAAACTTCTCAGCAATTAAAAAAAAGATTCGTCTAGCCCGTGTAGTGGTGCGGAGATGGAGGTTGAAACTCAGGAAGTCGCCATTTGTAGAGCTACATGAGGACCCAAATCGTACCCTACAACAAACTATTTATTCTTAGATGGTTTATACAAATCCATAGCAAATAATAAATGTTAATCAAACTAAAATTTCTTTAGGAATGAACCTACCTAAACCAGCCACCTGTGATGGAGAGTTCTTTTGCTGGGCAGAACTTTTCCAAGGGAAGCTACAACAGGAACTCGAACCAGACCTGGAGAACCATCCAAGCAATGGAGAATGTACCACGATGGCTATGTGAGTTACCTCTGAGTAGAAATAAGGGTGAAAGTGGCGGCCATCATCATCTGTAGCAACCAAACTGGGCTATGAAGGAGAAATGAAACAACACTACAAGGAGAATACCATTCACCTATGAAACTGTGCAAATAATGTTAGCTAACATACTCTGTTTTACCTAAGCGTGACTGTAACAATGGCCAAGAGAGAACTGCAACAGAAGGGTGAGAAGAGCCAGCCTCTAGGTAGAGGCAATGGAGCAAATGACAACAAAAGTCGAAAACCCAGTGGGTAAGTACACTTATCGAGAGCAAGCAAATCCAAGTCGTTGATAATTCCTTCCCCAGATTGACGGTGGTCGAACTTCCAAGCAGACCGTCATGATCATGGACAGCTGGAGGTTGGTATCTCGGGATCGAGAGCCATGGGGTAATCAAACTATAGCCAATGTAATTAAGAACCCATCTTTCAAATAGTAAACAGATTCCGAGGAAATATTTGAGCATAAAGATCATTAACATTAAAGTGTGATGAGGAAGTACGATTAGGTACGTAACAACTAATAACTCACTAAATTTAATAAATGATATAAAAAATAAAAAAAAATTATTGTGTTAATGAAGTTAAATGTGTTACAAGTGGTATCAGAGCCCAAGTTTCAACTCTGTAGCCTTAAGTAAAATATCATTAGCAAAACATTTTTGTTTCATGGAGGTGAGCAGAGCATGTGCAAAGGAGCGTCATCTACATGATCATCAAGAGTAGCCACCAAAATAGAATTTACATCACATATGGGAACTAATCCGGAAGTATGGGTGCAGTTAGGAGAAGGCACCACATTAATACAGATGCGATGCTATTAGAAACTCTGAAACAACTTCGAGATGAAATGGAAAACCTGAGGGAGGATAATAAAATATTAAGACTCGAACAAGAAATAATATTAAAGAGTCTTTCTGACAAGTAGAACCAAAGAAATCCAACTCTTAGTTGGGAGGAGGAGAATAGAAACGAAGAAAACCAACAATGAGAAGAATATATTTAGTTAGAGAATGAAAAAGAATCAGAAAATGTATCAGGTGGTAAGGGTAATAAGAGACAGAAGAATGAACTATTGGGAGAATTTAAAAATATAAAACCCCTAATATATGATGAAGAAAAAGAAGAAAATTTTGAAGCCTAGCTAATTAACATGAACAAGTACTTTTAGATCTATAAATACGAAGATAATATAAAAGCTAGACTCGCTATTTTCCAGCTACAAGGAAAAGCTACCTTGTGGTGGGGGGAATTCAAAATAGTACAGGGAGTGGATGAGCACGAAGTCACATGGGAGCAGTTTCAAAAGTATTTTAAGGAAAAATACCTTACTGAACCATTTTATGACGACAAAGCCAAAGAATTCCACAATCTTAGATTGGGGCAGCAAACTATGTATGAGTTTGTGACTAAATTCACATCACTATTAAGGTATGTACCTTATATATGTGAGGAAAAAGCTAAAATGTAGCGATTTGTTAGAAATTTGCCATCTTTTATAAAGGAGAGAATAGAGTTTGATAGTCTAAAAACCATAGCTGAAGCTATACAAAAGGCTAGAATATGTTATTAGAAAATGAAGAAAAAAGGAGAAAGTAACAAAGGATGGATGGAAAAAAAGGGACCAAATAATGCATTCAGTACAAAAAATGCAAAACCTGGAAATTCCATAAATATGTTCAAGAAACCTGAGAATGGAATGATGGGGAAAAATCAGGCAAAACTAAGACAACCAGTTGAGAGTCGAGCTACAAAAGCCTCTAGCAAACCTTAGGGCAGCCAATAGCAAAGGTCGTCGCTACAATGTTGGGTTGTGGGGAACCCCATTATTGCAAAAATTTCCCCAATCATACTATAGAGGGACAAGGGGACAAGTGGAAAACATTCAGGAAGCTTCCAGAGTTGAAGATTTGGCCTACAACATCCCTTGAATAAACGGAGCCGTGGAGTATAACCAAGCTAAGTATCATCCTTCTATGGTGGAGTTTGAAGGTAAACTTGGTAATCATCCTGTATCCATTCTAATTGACCGAGGAGTGAGTTTGAGCTATGTTAGTCCTAATATAGTTGAACTATATCACTTAAACTTTGCCAACTTTAAAACCCCTTGGTTGGTCCAGCTAGCCACTCAAGCCAAGTGTAGAGTTTTCGCTAAAGTAGAAAATTGTTTGTTAGAAATAGTTGGGTAGCGAGTAAGTGTAAATTGAGATACGTTACCAAAGTTAGGGTCCTATGATGTACTAATAGGAATGGACTGGTTAGGGAAACATCTGTCCATTTTTAACTGTAAGGACAAGTCGATAAAATACCTCTCAGATGAAGGGGTTAGACAAGAAATTCAGGGAATTCAAAAAACTGTTAAATTACATCCTATTACTGCTAACCAGTTAAGTAAATGTATTCAAAAAGGTTGTCAAGTGTATGATGTACAATTTGGTTATGCCAATTCCAAGGACAAAACAACCACTTTGAAAGATATACCTGTTATTCAAGAATTTATAGATATTGTTTTGGAAGAAATACCATGATTACCACCAAAAAGAGATATCGACTTTACCATAGAATTGATATGAGGAGTTGCTATGGTATCGAAAGCTCCTTATCGAATGAGCATGCCGGGGTTAATTGAACTCAAGATGCAATTGTAGGTACTTTTGCATAAAGGGTACATTGGCCCAATTGTATCACGCTAGGGGGTGCCTGTGATATTTTTAAGGAAAAAGGACAACACCCTACGACTGTGTATTGGTTATAGACAACTTAATAAGTTGAATATCAAAAATAAATACTTGCTGCCAAGAATAGATGATTTGTTTGACTAGGCGAAGGGAGCCACTATCATTTCCAAAATAGACCTACGGTCAGGTTATCATCAAATTAGAGTAAAGGAAGAAGATGTATGCAAGACAACATTTAAATCATGTTATAGGCATTACAAATTCATTATATTTCCTTTCGGACTCACCAATGTACTAGCAACTTTTATGAGTTTGATGAATGGAATTTTTCATCCTTATTTGGATAAATTTGTTATGATATAAATTGATGATATACTGATTTATTCTAAAAATTTGAAAGAAAACCATGAACACCTCTGAATAGTATTACAAGTTCTAAGGGAAAATAAATTGCATGTCAAATACAATAAATGTGCTTTTATAAAGATCAGATTCAGTATTTAGGCCAGATTATATCCATTTAGTGTATAGCAGTAGATCTAGAAAAGATCAGAACCATCATAAATTAGATAGTCCCCATAAATGTTACTAATATCAAATCTTTCATGGGCTTGGCCGGTTATTACCGACGATTTATTAAAGGGTTTTAAAAAACCGCATATCCTATCACTTCTCTATTGAAAAAAGGAAAAGCCTATCACTGGACAAAGGAATGTTAGCGCAGCTTTGAATTGATGAAACAATTATTAACCACGACCTCTATATTAGGAATAGCTACCCAGAGAGGGAATTCACGGTATGCACTAATGCCTGTCAAGAAGGGATTGGATGTGTGTTGATGAAGGATGGGAGACTGATAGCCTATGAATCCTAAAAGTTGAAAGATCACGAGAAAATATATTCATCTTATGACCTAGAATTAATTGTTGTGGTCCATGATTTGAAAATGTGGCGGCACTACCTATTGGGGAAGAAATTCCTTCTAATGACAGATCACTGTTGTTTGACCCGTTTCTTTAGACAACCAAACTTAAATGCTCGGGGGGCAAGATGGAAAACCTTCCTAAGTAAATTTGATTTTGATGTTAAGCACTTAAGGGGGAAGGAGAACTGTGTGGTGGATGCTTTAAGCTGAAACGTGCATCACATCTATGAGATCTCATTCAGTACGATGGAAAGTAAGCTTTTAAGTCAAATTAAAGAAGCAACTATGAAGGATCCTGAATATGATTTCCTTTGGAAACAAGATAAGAAAATAGTAAATTCGGGTAAGAAGAATGACTATGGTATAAATGGTGACTAGATGTTGACTTTTGGAGGGAGAGTCTTTGTCCCAAATCAAAAAGCCTTAAAACAATACCTGATAGACGAATTTCACAGAAGCCCATATATGGCCCATCACAGTTATCAAAAGTTTTTTTCAATAATCAAAAAGAATTATTTTTGGCCTGGGATGCGAAAATATATTGTAGATTATCTGGCTAAATGTTTAGAGTGTTAGTAGGTTAAAGCATAACACTAGCACCTATTGGGTCTACTACACCCACTCCCTATTACTGAATGGAAATCGGACATAACGACATCGGATTTCATAATTGGATTGCCTAGATCCAGAAGGTAAAACGATTCCATCATGGTATTAGTAGACAAATTAAGAAAAACAACTCATTTTATCCCTGTTAAGTCTACTTATACAACTATTGAAATTGTTGATATATTTATGAATAAAATTTTTAAATTACATAGGTTGTTGAAAGTAGTAATATCTGATAGAGATGTTAAATTCACCTCTGCTTTCTGGAAAGTTTTATTTACAGGTTTGGGAACTTAGTTTCAGTTCAACACTGCTTATCACCCACAAATGGACTGACAGACTGAATGAGTGAATCAAGTGTTGGAAGTCATGCTTCCAATGTATGCAATGCAACAACCTACTAAATAGGAGGAATACCTCCACTTAGTAGAATTTTCCTATAATAACAGCTACCATGAATCACTCAAAATGAGTCCTTTGGAAGTATTGTATGGGAAGAAGTGTTGAAATCCGAAAAACTAGTAATCTTGAAGATAAATTAATTTTAGGACCTGACGTGCTGATAGAAATGAAACAGATAGTAAGGAGGGTGCGCCAAAATTCAAAATCTACCCAGGATAGGCAGAAAGAGTACGGTGATAAAAGAAAGGACCAGGAGGGATTTTAGAGTGGGGGAATCATGTATACATAAGAATAAAGCCTAGGAAAATATCTTTAAAATGGGGGGGGATGTACGAAGTTATCCCCCCGATAGTGTGGGCCTTTCCAAATTTTGGAAAGGGTTGGGCCTATAGCATATCAACTCGCCCTGCCAGGTCACCTACGAATTCATAATTTCTTCCACATGTCATTACTTAAAAGATATATATACATATGACCCCGGGCATGTCATTAATTGCCAAGACGTATAGGTAATGATGAAATGATGGTATTTATTCTTTCATTTTTCTCTCCTTGTCTTATTATTATTATCTTCCTTTACTTTTCCAATCATTACAGTTAAATGATTGATTAAAAAAAATTATGATAAATGTCGGTAGAACCGGACAAAGAATTTCTGGTCAAACCCTTGTGTATTCTAGAATGAAGAGAAAAAAACGCTTCAGAAGTGAGCTATCATCCAAGTTAAAGTGCAATGGAAGCACTTTGGCCCAGATGACGCTACTTGGGAAGATGAAGGCTTTATGTGACAAGCTTATCTGACTTTACTTTATAACTGGGAGAACACTGAGGACATGTTGCACATAAGGGGGGGGGGGGGGGGTTGTAAACCCCTAGTTTACTTCAGTTTTAACTTCCATCTTTTACAAAAAATTTAATGGTTAAGCTGATACCTCTTATGAAGGTTAACAGATTATTTTGTTTGTTAAGAACCTAAGTGAGTTAGAAATTACTTTTAGTTTTTATTTAAAATAAATTATTAAGGATTTACCACAACATGTGTTATTTTAGGAAATCTAAGGGGGGCCACAAGAGTGCCTAACTTCCAAGAAACAGTTGGAGGAAAATAGTTACCCCACACTCCAAGGGACTTTCTTTAAAGAAAGGATCCAAGGAAGGGGAGCGGGTTTGTGTTTTTCACTCTGCAAGGAAAAGAAGAATGGAGAAATGGGTTGATGTTGTGTTATGCCCAAGAGCTCAATCCCTGATTCGGTAAAAAAACAGTGGAAGAGATCATACTCTGGAAGAGTATTCAGGCTGAGTCCAGGAAGACTCTGAGTGCCTAGATAACCTCAAAAAAAAACTATTGACTATAACCACTATTTTTGGGAGTTGGGAGAGTTGGGAGGGAGAACGATGAATAGACCATTCTCGTTGGCAGGGAGGTTCGGTCGTAGCCTAGAAGTTTTCTTCAATAAAATGCAGATAAGTATTTTGAGCACTCATTAAAATTTTGTTCATTGATAATTTTATATTTATCAGGTATGGTAGAGGGAGATAACTGTCTGGGAATAATGTATGATAACTCCTTATAATGAAATAGAATCTATCTTGTACTATGTGTACAAGGTTAATCATTTTATGTGAAGGTCAATGATTATGCAATATTTTTTATTATGTTGTGACAATTTATTTATTATATAACCAAATTGAAACCATTCCCTTGAAGTCATGGCCAATAATGGAAACAAGTAAACTAAACCCTAACAGTCTTTTTAATAAACATTAAACTAAACCCTGACAGTCTTTTTAATAAACATTCTAATTATGAAATTGCTTAAACAATATTAAAGGGTTTAGAAAACGCATGCTTTACAATAAAGAATGAAGAGTTTTTAGTACAATACTATCAATATACATCTGTATAATATAAATTTACTAATGACTTCTTACAAGAGGAAATATAGCTAAACTTTAATTATTAAATGCTAAACACAAGTGATAACAGTATGCATGCAGTGTTAGAAAATATGATAAGGCATCCTTGATGTAATAAATCAATCAAGCCAGACATAGAAAACCCTAAGCAACCTTAGGAAATAAATCATAATAATAACGTTGTAACACATTGAATGTTCATTCTATAAAAACGAAATCGGATAACCATAAGTTTGTTCACTGAATTACGGATGTGCTCCTTCATTGTTTTGCTAATTTATGTGACTAAATTAACGCAAGTATTATTATCAATCTGGGTTTGTGAAACTTAGAGGCAAATCCACTATTTGTGAATATCAAGTATAACTACACTTCGAAAGATAAATGACAAAAGAAACTAAGGAAACATATATCTAAAACTCTTAATTCAATCAGCTTAAAAGTGGAAACATTGAAAGAGTTCTTGACTCAAGAGATCTGCTCTCACCTCAGTTACGACTTTAATGAATTAGAGGTTATAATCAAAGACTCAAGATGCATAAATCACACATGAAAAAGAGCTCTTAACTTAAGAGACATTCAAAGTTTTCCATAATAACTCATTCATCTCAAGATATAAATCTAAATGGAAACAAACTGTTTGCATGTAAATAAAAGACTAAATCTAATTCACCATTTCATAGAGAGAATGCCCAACTTGAGCACTTGCTTGCCAACTCAATTAGATGATGAATAAACCATTAAAAAATGAAAT
>APFE030217607.1:0-21061 GCA_000404065.3 Pinus taeda | reverse complement strand
ATAGTGTTAACATAATCTTTATACCTGTCGTATTAGTACAAACCAACAAGCTATGAACATGATACCAGTAAGCTAAACATGTATTGGCATCTTGGTTCCATAAGGCTCAAGCTTAGCCTAAGTAATGGAGTTAGTTATGCTTAGAGCTCATATGGGCAAGTTGATTACACTATTACGATGTGTACAAGCTATGTGAGTGAATTAGGTAAAGTAAGTACACTCTAACCTTTAGTACTAGCTCTATTGATTACATCAATGTAACTCATATTGAATGATTAATATGAGGTTAGTACTCAAGCTGCTAAGGTATAATACTATCTATGTTGGATAAGCAGTTCCATGATCTATACTATCACTGTTCTAATCAGGTTACAAGCTTGTATAATGTACACATCATTGATTACGTAGAATACATTAGCTTAAACACTTGTATTAACTAAGCACTACTAGTATAAGGTGTTCTGTTATATGAGTTATAAGCTCTACACATTATATAAATAAGAAACACATACGCATTATGCATTTTACTAGTACCCGTGTAAGTATTGGTAATGAAAGAGCTTTATCAATACTGCTTCATAGAGTTGTTGTAAGCTATTACGATTAGCTTGAACTAACGGCTTGAACAACCCATGTAACTTGTATTCCCATGATAGCTATGACTAAGTTCGTCTTACTGTAACACATCACATATTAGCTATGAATCAATGGGTTACTCATATTGCATTACCTATGATTCTATCCATAAAGGTTGTGTTAGCTATGATACTAACTTAGTTCAAATAGGTGTGTATTCTATTAGATTCTACTTCATTTACCATATAGTTACAAACATAGCTGATTACTTGAATCTTTGTACTTATACAGATTCAACAAGGATTAGCAGTGTCCACATAATCAATGGTTCTAGCTTGTACTTAGCTTATCAATTATACATTCCTTAGCTCAGATTTGAATTGCTCAAGGTGGATCAACCGTGCAAGCATACCCTTTTAATAATCCCATTGTGTGGAGACACCCTTATGGTGAGGCTATTTTGTAATTCCTAGGCAATTTATGGTATCCAAAAGTGTCCCAATTCTTGTAATTGTGGCAGGGGTTCCTCTGGTGTGGGATGGAGGTTTGTGTTTTATATCAGATTAGCTTTCCTTTTCATCTAGATGTAGGAAGGGGAGGCCCTGCAGCCATGGTAGACCCTCATCTGGTGAAGGCTGACACTTTGTGGTGTTTACCTATGGCGCACGCCACATTCTAAATAAATATAAGCCAGAAAACATGTTGTATTTCTCTCTAATCTGAAGTACACTCTAGGAGCGCCTCATCTCCTAGATGGCTTCATAAACACAGTTGATGTATAGAGTGACTTTCAGATGCACATTTAAGGGTTACAACTAATGTTCTTGTTCTTGTAATAATTAGGCTCTCTTGTAAAGATGTTTTACTGGCAGCAACTTTGTTTGCACTATCAAAAGACAAACTAGGTGAATGGTAGCAATGACTTGATTCTTTCATTGTTGAGATATCATGCTGTGAGGGTCATGGTAAAATTCCCATGTTACAGTTGCATGTTTTCATTTTCATTCCTGTAGCTGAAACCATAAGGGATAGGTAAACAAGAAATCACAGGCATATAATCATCATTTGCTTGAATGACTTAGTAGTTAATTAACTGATTTGACAAAAAGGCAGGAGAAGCAAGGGTATATGAACCAGTGGCCCTTTTCATAGCTTAGATAGCCACATTACCTTTTTGAAAGTGTTTCAATGCAAGATCAAAGCTCTCTTATATATGAAAAACACTTATATCTTGTCCCTATTAATGGTAGCCTACTCCATCAACATATGAGGAAGTTTTTAAGAACATGTATGACTACATAGACCGCTTATTTTTAATAGCGATGCCAAGGAAGCTTTTGTACATGGCAATTGGTAATTGAGTTAGTTACCTTAAGTACTCCACCTTTAATATTTGACATTAAATATTTAATGTTCACATCTTTTGGTAAACTTTTACTGAGCACTGACTTTCTGTAATTGTACATGGTGTTGCACAACGTTTTTGTGCTGCAAAAGATGTAGCTGAAGCAATAAGTTTGTCTGCTATTGAAGAACTACTTAATATCCCTTCAAAGAGAGTTGTCTTAAATAAGATTCAAGTAGAAATTCAACGTTTCTGATTTACATTGTGCATTTTGCAAAAGATGTAGCTAAAGCAATAAGTTTTTCTGCTATTAAAGAACTAGTTAATACCCCTTCAAAGCGAGTAGTCTTAAATAAGATTCAAGTAGAAATTCAATGTTTCTGATTTACATTGTGCATTTTTCAGAGTACAAAAGAAGAAAAATTGAGAAACGAGTTTGAGGTAGATGGTAAAGTTATGGCCTTAAAAGAGAAATTAGAAGTCCACGACTCAAATGTCATTACCCCTAGGACAAAATTCATGGCCACACTATCTATAGCTATGTAGTACTACGTACATTTAAGATTAAACAATGACCTGGGATGACAGAAAATAAATGTTTGCATTATGCTTTATTTCCCTAATGGTATCTCTTCGTTTAGCTAATGATGATTTTATTTGATAACATACATTTACTTTTGTGTATAATTTGTATGATTTTAAAAGCTGCTTTTGCAACTCCATGATGCAAATTTAATTATGCTGGCATTGGCAAGTCATGAAATCCACTTCTCAATTTTAAGAGAGGTTGTTGACTTCTTTGCAACATAAACATTGATATTTTGTTTCTGGATATTCTGATATTACTATGTAAGAGATAGCTCTGCCTCTAAGTATATACCTGTGGTGATGATACAGGTCATCACTTAGAAAAATGCTACCTTTGTCAACATTATGCTAATAATTCAGCGGTTTCTCAACATCTGGACCTTGCAAGAGTACTTGGAGTGTGACATGAAGTTTTTGTGGGGAATGATTTCCTTCGGCACATGCCTACATTAGAAATTCGTGAGGTTTGTACATGATTTCTGGCATTCCTGTAGTGCTTTTCTTTTATTGACAAATCACAAAAAGCCTTTACTGCTCGCTTTGTTATACTGGTGTTTCCCCTTTAACTAGTCATCATTATTTGATTGGGAAATTATATTCCTTCTTATGAACTGAATTTTACAAAAAGTGCTAGTGTGGCTGTATTGTATTAAAGAGGATGCAGTGAAAGACCAAAAATTAACTCAAATTTCTGTCAGGGTGCAATCAACTGCACATTGAATGTTAACTAAGCCTACTCAATGCAGGTGCATTCTCAAGTGCATTCTCAGGCTGAACCTACTCAATGCAGGCACTTAAATCTACTCAGGAAGCAATTGTGGCAAGGCCACCTAGGTTTTGCATTGGATCTTAATTGAGCCTACTCAATGCAAATGCATTTCACAAAGCTATCAGCTAGAAGCAACTGTGGGACATGAAGTACCGGCATCTAAAGGTTGAATGTGAGGCTCAAGGTGAAAAGGCTAAACGCTGATTCTATCTGTTTGACTTGGCTTAAGACAAAGGCATCTGTATTCTTTCAGAAAGTTCAAGTTGAAAGGCAAAGGCTAGAGTTGAAAGGCAAGAGGGTAAAGGCATCTGGTTTTTGGTTCCTGCTTGGCTAAAGGTGAGAGGTTATGGGCTTCATGTTCTGCTGATAGATTATAGGCTAGCATCTGTGTTACTTGGTGATGAAGGCAGAAGTTGACAGGCTCCTTCATGGGTCAAGGCTTAGAAGCTCAGTTTTGCAGGATGACCAATTCAGTTTGATAGAATCAGCATCTAGTTCAGTTCTCAATGCAGGGACTTGCTACCTCGCAGCATCCCTTGTTTATATATAGAATAGATTATATATATGGTTTGTATATTAATTTTTATGGTTTCTGCTTTCTTCATGAGGGTGGGGAAGTTAATATGAAAATCATATATATAATATATATAGTTGACTGATAGTTCTCATTCTTTCAATTTGCTGGAGAGAACTTGTTTCCCATAGATTGTCTTTTGCTATATACAATCAGAACTATATACGTTCTAAATAGTGAGAGACTCTACAGCCGCAGCTTGCAGAGCCGCATTGTGTGAAGTAAGAGAGTTAGAAAGTTTGTCACCCGCCATAGCCAAATTCGTTTGATCTGCAATAGAGTTTGTTGAGCATTCCAAAACTCATTTGTTTTGAAGGAGGAGTCACAGTTGATGTTAGTGTACCAGAGGCGAGAGCTGCCAGAGGTCTCCACCATAACACACGGACTCCGTGGTTGCCACTATCGTGAATCCCTGCAGTTTGTATAGACACACGATGTTGTTATGAGCCGCCCAAAGACAATGTGAATATCGTTAGTGAATGCATGCACAAAGTTTTAAAGTTTGTGGGAAAATATTCAAGAAGACGTGTATTGGTTTTTAAGAGTCACGTAGGCAAGTACGAAAAGGTCATGTTATAAAGTGATTTGTTTTCAATAAGCTTATACATATATTTGTGGAGGCGCTTTATGAAGTAAGTTTTTTTCATGTCAGGGCTTGTTTATCAAAAGGTTTTTAACGGTTAGAAGGATTTAGGTATTAGGAGTTTACGCAGTGCATTATATTAGATATCATTTTGGGATTCGTTCATGTATGACCATTTCCATGAGAGGTAGTCGTAACTGACTAATTTCTCATGATTTTTGAATAGTTCACTTAGCCTCATTGATCGAGTGATGCTCACAGGGGTGAAGAAGTGGGATTGAAACTAGTGAAATGAATCACATAGCGTCAATCATCACTTCCAGGGCTTGCACCCGGTAACCAGGTCACCCATCCCAGATCGCCTCTAGCTCAAGCGCGCTTAACTATGGAGTTTTCCCCACAATCAAGCCCACTTAGCTTGCTACCCCTTTTCCAAAACCTTAGCATGTATTGTGCCTCATGAACCATTCAAGTAGAGATCCCTTCACTCTTTTTGAATTTAAGTATTAGGGGGTTTACGTAGTGCAAAATGAATCACATAGCGTCAATCATCACTTCCTGGGTGCACCAGGTCACCCATCCCAGATCGTCTTTGGCTCAATCACGCTTAACTGTGGACTTTTCCCCACAATCAAGCCCACTTAGCTTGCTACCCCATTTGCAAAACCTTAGCAAGTATTGTGCCTCATGAACCATTCAAGTAGAGATCCCTTCACACTTTTTGAATTTAAGTATTAGGGTGTTTACGTAGTGCATTATATTAGATATCATTTTGGGATTCAACTGTGTTAAGTAAGTCATTCACGTATGACCATTTCCATGAGAGGTAGTCGTAACTGACTAATTTCTCATGATTTTTGAATAGTTCACTTAATAAATAAAAAAATAGAGGTTGAAATAAAAAAAGTTTATTACAAGAAAAAAAACAAAGGTTGGTATAAGAAAAGTTTATTACAAGGGAAAGGTTATTTCTATTGAAGCAAAAGTTTATTTAATTGGCAAAGTTTTGTGTTTTTTCAAGCATGATAATGTTTTTGTGAAGATTGTGTTTTACATAGGTATATATTAAACATCATTTTTTTTTTTGCAGAAATATGGAAGATAGTCTCATGCAATCGAGGAAGCAGTTATAATATAAAAGAAAGAAAATAGTTATGAGTCACAAAAAGCGACCAAAAAGAAAAGGAAAAGATTATTCCCGTGTTTAGAGAAGTTCACACAACACAACTGAGGAACTGAGAAGTCTAGCAAAAGAAGGACAAGAGATCAAGGGAGAAGATGGACAAGAGATCAAGGGTGATTGGTGTAGCTTTAAGTTTACGGGTAAATATTTTGATTTTTGGGTTATCAAAATGCTAACTTTTCTTTGAGCTAAAGAGTTAAATGAGTACCAATCTGATAACCCATATGATAAGTATGCAATGTTTTAGCATTGAATTTTATAAAATAACCATTGGTAAAAGGGTTTTGTTTAAGGTAGCAAAACCAACAACTTCCGAGGAAGCATAGAAAATCTTGGAAGCAGAATTTGGAGGAAGGGAGGGTATTCAAGTTGAAGATATTAGTATTGTACAACTTGTTATGTCGTGCTTGAAGATGAAAAAGAAAGTGGGTCTCTAGGAGTAGATCTACAAAAAGATGAAGAGTTTGGTGAAATCCACTAAAAACCAGATCACAATGTTGATGGTGTGTTACCAGCAGAAAATGATTTTGGCATAGATAATACTACCAATAGAGAAACAACTAGTTCAATATAGATTCATATATATATATAGTTTGCATATTAACTCCTCTTGTTTCCACTTTCCTATGAAAATAGAGAAAGTTAATATGCAAATCATTTATATATATAATTTGGTTTTAAATTGACTTTCCCTCACCCTTATAAGGGCCAAAAGATGGAGAATTAGTATGCAAACTTTGAATTAGTATGCAAACTTTATATAATATATTATATGTGATTAGCATATTAACCCCGCATGCCCGCTTTATAGGGTGTTTAATTCCGGAAGTTTGTATCTTTCCTCTTCCTCTCCTTAATTGTAGCAATGGACTGAGACACTCCACAATCCCCCCAAATCAAAACCACAATGTACATGCCATCGTCCCTTTCTAGACCTCTGCTTCCTTGACTGTCTCAAATAAAAAATCCCCGACGGTTCCATGTTTTCCTCCAACCCCACACTCTAATCAAATTCAACCACGTCTCCGGTATTTTTGGGTGTCATCTTGTTCAAACACTTGAGCCTGAACGAAATTTCCAACACATCGACCATTTAGGGGCCCGATTTCATAGGTCCCACCTAGAGGTCGGAGGTTAGGGTTGCGCCGGGTCCCAACTGCGCCGAGTGAGTTCTCAGCCAACCAAGCCAGGTTGGTTGGGCTGCCTTTCTGGTGCATGCTTTGTCGGACATAGTTACTCCCGTCAAAAAAATTTGTCAACACACCACCTCTGACTCATGCATCGCCTCACCGCACATCACCTCACCTCTGACTCATGCATCGCCTCACCGCACATCACCTCACCTCTGACTCATGCATCGCCTCACCGCACATCACCTCAACCTATTGAGCTTCGAAGGGGCATCACCCCCATGACTCTTTCAACCTAAACAGGCAATTAACAGACATATTTTTTTGTATAAATGTGGACGATCAGGGATAAAAGGGTTGAACAATAAGTGTTGTAAGGCAGTTGTAGCTTCATAGTGGTAATTGTCCTTGGGCTTTGACTTTATATAAATTCATGTTTGTTTTCTTTGTCTACTTCAACATGTGTAGTTGTGTTTTTGTAGTTTTCTCTTTTTGTTTCAATTGGTATCAAAGCGATGAACCCAAAAGCCATAACCTATTGATTGAGTGTGAAGTGATGTTGTGGCAATGTTGAGTTGTGCGTTGTCTACTTTTCGAATTTTGAGAACGTTGTTATATAAACAATCATTAATTGTGAGCATTGGATTTTTAGACCATGTGAGAATGTTAGTTGAAAGAGAGTGGTGATAAAAAGGTTGTACATATCATCGTTGAAACTATAGTTGACGGAGGTTCTCATTCTTTCAATGCACTCGAGAAAATTTGTTTCCTATAGGTTTTCTTTTGCTATATACAATCAGGCCTATATACGATCTAATGTGCGAGAGACTCTACAGGCACAGCTTGCAGAGCCACATTGTGTGAAGTAAGAGAGTCAGAAAGTTTGTCACCTACCATAACCAAGTTCGTTTGGTCTGCAATAGAGTTTGTTGAGGGTTTCAAAAACCATTTGTTTTGGAGGAAGCACTACAGCTAATGTTAGTGTACCATAGCCGAGAGCCTCCTGAGGTCCCCGCCATAATTCGCAGCCTCTGTCGCTGCCACTATCGTGAATCCATGCCATTTGTATACACAGATGTTGTCGTTATTAGCCAACCGCAGACAATGTGAAGATCAACAGTCAACGCGTGGCCAAAGTTTTAAAGCATAGTTACTAAATTTGAATTCAAATTCAATACGATAGATACGATACAGAAATAATTGGACTCTATAAAATTCAATACAGACAAAAATTCACATTATACATTTTACAAATATTTATATATATTAATATTTTTATTTTCCTTTATAATTTAAATAAACAATTATTATATTCAAAATTTTAATAAAAATATAAAACTTGTATAAATTGATTTTTTTTCCAAAATAAAAGTTATTGTTTTTTTATGTTTTTTTATATAAGAGTTATTGATTTGCAATCAATTTGCTATTTTATAATTTCTTATACTGTAAGAGTTATCTTTTTTTTAATTGCAATTTGTTATTTTATAAAATTTTCTAATATAGAAATTACTCTTTTGATATTTTTCTACAAAAATTCTATATTTCTTTTATTTTTTTCCAATAAGAATTACCAATTTGTTAATATAGAAATTACTATTTTTTTTCTAGAAAAAATGTCTTTTTTTTTTTTAAATTTAATTTTTCCAATAAGAAATACCAACTTGCTAATTCTTATAAGAAAATTTATAAAAAGTAATTGATCTTAGCATTAACTTTACCTTTCTCAACATTATTTCAATTTGCCACTAAGGTTGCCTAGTTCCAAACTTGTATTCTTCCAATGCATCAACAAAGCAAAGCAAAACTAGAATTAAAAATTTCTTCCAATGCATCAACAAAGCAAAGCTGGAATTAAAAATTTACCTTGCCAAAATGATTCCTATTCAACAATTGAAAAGTAAGTTCAGTGACCTATTTCCACTAATTTAACAATTGAAAAATAAGTTCTTAAATTATTAAAATAACTATAAATTATATTTTTTTAACAAATTAAGTAAAAAATAAATAAATCAATACTTTTAAATTTACATACTTACAACACCATTTTCTAAATTTATAAAATATATTTAAACAATCTTTGAAAATTCCTTAATTTGAAAAATTTCTATGCATTTAGTCAACCATGTAGATTTATATATCAAATTTGTAAATCTATTTACTGTATACCTTGGGTATGTCCATTGTTCTGTGTAACGATGTCCATTGTTCTGTGTAACGAAGCACAGGCTATTGTTCAGTGTAACGAAATACATTACGTATTCATGTTGAGTGCCAAACACGTTCAAGTGAAGGAACAAATCAAGAAACAACGAACTCGAGCAGGTGACTTTGACAAAAATGGTAACACTGTACCGAATTGAAATTCGGAGAATTAATCGCCATACGAACTCGAGCAGGTGACTTTGACAAAAATGGTAACACTGTACCGAATTGAAATTCGGAGAATTAATCGCCATACGACCTAGCGAATTAACGTATTTTTTTCGCCCATACAGACGAACGTGGTAATTATGTTTTAAGGTACGTTGGCAAATATTAAATAATACATGTATTGGTTTTTAAAATTCACGTAGGCAAGTACGAAAAGGTCATGTTACATGTATTTGTCGAGGAACTTTATGAAGTAAGTTTTGTTATAAAGGAGATTTGAAGAAAGTTTCCTTTTCGAGGCTCGTTTATGAAAAGTGTTTTAATGATTAAAACGATATAAGGTAAGTTTTTTTTAATTTAAAAAAAAAAAACAAAGGAAAAGGTTTTTTTATTGAAAATATTGTTTTTGGCTTTTTCAAAAGTTTGTTTAATTGGAAATTTTTTTATGTTTTGTGGACCATAATTGTGTTTTTGGTTAAGATTGTTCTTTACATGGGCGTATTTATATATTATTTTTTTTGTGCAGGGGAATGGAATATAGTCTTATGTAATTCGGGAAGTAATTATAAGATAGAGGAAAAACAACAATTATGAGTCACAAAACGCGACTGAAGGAGACTAAGAAAATGAATAAAAAAGAAAAGGAAAAAATCATTTCTATTCTTAGAGAAGTAGTTCCCACTGTAGCTTAGGAAGACCAGACCAAGGGTGATTGGTGTAGCTTTTATATTCTAGCACCTCCTATGTTTATAGGTAAATATTTTGATTTTTCGGTTATCAAAATGCTAATTTTTCTTCGAGCTAAAGAGTTAATTGAGTACCAGTCTAATCACATTTATGATGAAGTATGTGATGTTTTAGCAATGAATTTTATAAAACAACAATTGGATGAGAAGTTTTTGTGCAACATAGCAAACACTACAACTTCCAAGGAAGCATGACAACAATTGGATGAGAAGTTTTTGTGCAACATAGCAAAGGCTACAACTTCCAAGGAAGCATGGAAGATCATGGAAGCAGCATTTCATAGAAGGGGGAATAATGAAGTCCACTATGTTATTGTTCTATAGCTTATATAAAAAGATGAAGAGTTTAGTGAAACCCAATTGAAAGTGGCTCAAAATGTTGATAGTGTGTTACCAACAAAAACTGATTTTCAGATATATAATGTTACCAATAGAAAAAAAATTGGTTCAATATAAATCCATTTATATACACATATGAATATGATTTACATATTAACTCTTGTTGTTTCCACTCTCCTCGTAAAGGTGGGGAGATAACATGTAAACCATATATATAATATATGTATGAGTTGAATTAAATCGACTTAATGGCACCCTTATGAACGTCATAAAAATAGGGAATTAATATCAAAATCGTATATGATATATTATATGTGGTTTGCATATTAACTCCCCATATCCATCTTTATGAGGTTCTTAGTTCTGGAAATCTGTAGCTTTCCTCTTGCTCACCTTAATTGTATGAGGTTCTTATTTCCGGAAATCTGTAGCTTTCCTCTTGCTCACGTTAATTGTAGAAATGGACTCGCATACTCCTCAATCGCCCAAATAAAAACCCCAATGTACACACCATCGTCCCTCTCTCGACCTCCGCTTCCTCGGTTGTCACAAACAAAAAAATCTCTGACGCGCCCATGGTTTCCTCCAACCCCAGACTCTCATCAACTTCAACCACGTCTCTGGTATTTTTGAGTGTCTCTATCTTGTTCAAAAAACTCAAACGCGAAAGAAAATTCCAACACGTCACCGTCTATGAGACCTATATCACAGGTCCTACCCAAGGTCGGAGGTTAGGGCTACTTCGGTTGCCAACTGCGCAGAGTGAGTTCCCAGCCAACCAAGCATCGTTTGTTGGACATAGTTACTCCCATCAAACAAATCCGTTAATGCACCTCCTATGCCTCGTGCATGACCTCACCGCACATCATCTCAACCTGTTGAGCTTCGAAGCGGAATCATCGCCATCACTCTTTCAACCTAAAGAGCCATTGAACTGACGTGTATTGGTTTTTAAAAGTCACGTACACAAGCACGAAAAGGTCATGCTATAAAGTGATTATTTTCAATCAGATTACAAATATATCTGTCGAGGTGCTTTATGAATTAAGTTTTTTTCATGAAGGACATTGGGAGACAGGTTCTTTTTCTAGGCTCATTTATGAAAAGCTTTTTAATATCTAAAAGGATATAAGATAAGTTTTTTTTAATAAAAATAAATATAAAGGTTGGTATAAAAAAAATTATCAAAAGGAAAAGGTATTTTTCAAAAAATTGTTTTGGGCCTCTCCAAAAGTCTGTTTAATTGGCAATTTTTTTGTGCTTTGTCGAGTATGATGGTGTTTTTGGGAACATTATGGTTTATATAGTCACATATTAAAGATTATATTTTTTTGGGGGAGGGGAATATGGAGGATATCCTCATGCAATCCGGGAAGAAACTATAAGATAAAGGAAATGGGTCGCAAAATGAGAGTGAAGCATATTAAGAAAATGATTATAAAAGAAAAGGAAAATATTATTTCCATATTTAGAGAAGTTCATACCATCGCTTAGAACAGAAAAGTCTAGCAGAAGATGGAGAAGATATCAAGGGTGATTGGTGTATCTTTTATCTTCTATGACCTCGTATGTTTATGGGTACATATTTTGATTTTTGAGTTATCAAAATATTAACTTTTCTTTGAGCTGAAGAATTAATTGAGTACTAGTCTAATGACCCATATGATGAAGTATGCGATGTTTTAGCATTGAATTTTATAAAACAGCCATTGGATGAGAAATTTTTGTGCAAGGTAGGTAAAGCTACAACTTCCAAGGAAGCATGCAAGATCATGGGAGTTGAATTTGGTGCAACATGGAATAATCACATTGAAGGTATTAGTGTTGCACAACTTGTTGTAGCAGTGGTTGAAGATGAAAAAGAAAGTGGATATGTAGCAGTAGATCTATAGAAATATGAAACCCACTTAAAAGTGGATTACATTGTTGATGTTTTGTTCTTAAAAGAAGCTGATTTTGGCATAGATAATGCTATTAATGGAGAACATCTAGTTCAATATAGATCCATATATATATATAATATATATATATATATATATATAATATATATTATATATATATATATATATGCCTTCCATTATTAACTCCTCTTGTTCCCACTCTCCTCATGAGGGTGGGGGAACTAATATGCAAATCATATATATAATATATATACATATCTATGGTTTTGATGTTAAATACATTTATCATCACCCTTATGAGGGTTATAAAAGCAAGAAATTAATATGCAAACCATATACAATATATACCATATATTATATATGGTTTTCGTATTAACTCCCCATGCCCACTTTTATGAGGTGTTAAAGTACTTAAGTTTGTAGATTTCCTCTTCCTCGCCTTAATTGTAGTAATGGACTCGTAAACTCCTCAATCACCCAAATACAAATCACAATGTACATGCCATCTTCCCTTTCTCGACCTCCCCTGTAACGACCTGTAATTCCTGGGCGCGCGGGTGGATAAGTGTGTGCGCGTGGGTAGGCTTGAACGGAGGAGTGGTTGAGCTGAACAACTGCAGTTATGTGATGGGCGAGCTCTCTCTTGAATGTGCGATGGATTATGCGCATGATAGAAGGGTGGGCGAGCTCTCTCTTGAATGTGCGATGGATTATGCGCATGATAGAAGGGTGGGCGAGCTCTCTCTTGAATGTGCGATGGATTATGCGCATGATAGAAGGGTAGGTGAGCTTGTTTATACACATGGGAGCATGTGTTAGCTTGTATGGAGGCTGACCTAAAATCGTGAGGAGCCGACATGCGTTTTGGATAAGTTTGTGATGGAGTAGGGGCTTTGGGCGAGTCGGCTAGGCAGCCAGGACTACGCCCTACACTTGGTATATATTGGGAGAGCGTGGATCTCATTCCATCATCAATCGATCATTCATTCGATCACTCATTCGCTCAACAAGGTAGAGGTGCAGTTCTAAGGATGAAGGTGCAGGTTTAGTACACGCCCATTCTTGGGCAGGGCTGCACGATGAAAGCACGGTTGTGGGTGAAGGTGTGGGTAGGAGCGCCCAGTAATTGGGTGAGGGCGTGCACGGGTGTGTGGCGCCCGATGGACGGTTGTGGCGTGCACAAGTGTGACGCCTGGTTTGTACGAAGGTGCCCAACGGTGAAACAGAGGAGTGCCTAGTTTGTGCAAAGGTGCCCGACGGTGAAACGAAGGAGCGCCCGGTTTGTGCGACGACTTGGCACGGGTGTCTTGGCGACTCGGGTGAGAGCCCGCACGTCGTGCAAGTGTACATGGTGACTTGGTGAAGTGTTGAGATTGTGGACGGAGGTGTGTCTCGGTTGGAGGCGCCCGTGTGTGGCGACTTGGAGGCACACCCGAGTTGGGCAAACAACACGAATGTGCGACAAGGTGAACTAAGCATTGGTGAGTCGTGCGGCGACAGTGCCGAGGTGATGACAAGCTAGGCAACCGAGTTTTGCCTTGGATTGTAAATTTGGCTAAGTATGAAACTTGGGGTTTCCAAGTATACTTGTAAAGCTTTGTAAACTTGTGTATAATATATTGTTGGGAAGACTCTTTGTTCAGGGAGTTGCCCCTCCCTTTATACTATGCAATTGTGTTCATCATTTATAATTGTTGTTGATAATGAACGTGTATGGGTGTTCATTATTATAAAGGATATAGAAATAATACTTGGTTGAGAAACACAAACTAAGTAGGAATAAGTGGTTAGGCGTAGTCCACGAGCATAAGTACTAGTGAAAAGAAAGTGTCCGGTGGTGCCGCACCTCGCCAAGAGCAGCTGAAAGACTACCGCTAGCCTGGGGGCGTGACAGGTGGTATAAGAGCTGATATCCAGGTTGATGAACAAGTGACAGTGGTGACAGGTACTTGCAGGTGAAAGAGGTTGGTGAACACTTCGTGATAAGTGTTGCATCAAGGAATTGGGTTGCAGGCATCTTGGTGAAGTTGTTGTATTGTCAAAACTAGATTGCAAAGAAGAAGGAGGCTATTAGCAATGGCAGTTGAATCTCAGGCTGGGTCTAGTGACAATGCAAAGGATACTACTATAGGTTTCCTTGAAAAATTGTTGGAAAGGATGGAGGAATTGGAAGCTTTCTGGACTAAGAAGGTGGACTTGGTTGTGAAAGATCAAGAGGCCAATTCAAAGATGAAGGAAGAGCTCAAGGAACTCCGAACTCAACACAAGTATACTGATCTTATGTGTACACAACTTGAAGTAAGGTTCAAGGAGGTTGAAGAAGCAAGGGACAAGGGTCTTTCAGAGATCGCAGACTTGAAGAAATCTCTTGACGAAGCCAGAGATGACATCACAGTATTGATGAAGGCCATGAGGCATAACTGGCTGGAGGAGTGCCTCGTGTGAATGTCAAGGAACCAGAATCCTTCGATGGTACAAGGAGTGCAAAGACTCTTGGTAACTTTCTATGGGACATGGAGCAATACCTGGAAAGATTGCATCTATCTGATGATGAGACAAAGGTCAAGGTAGCTGCTCAGTTCTTGACAAAGGATGCTAAGATGTGGTGGCGAAGACGGATGGATCAGATTGCCAATGGCAGTGCTGGTGACATTACTTCGTGGGATGAGATGAAGAAATCTTTGCAGACCCATTTAAGTCCTCTGGATGAAACGCGGGAAGCAAGGATGAATATAAAATTCATAAATCAGATAGGGAACTTTCAGACATATCAGCAGGAGTTTCCAAGTGCGGTTCTGGAACTTCCTGACCTGGCGAAGAGGGACAAGGTGTTCAATTTCATTATTGGGTTGAAGCCTTGGGCATGGAGTGAAGTGAAGAGGTAGAGGATTAGAACACTTGAAGAAGCTTTTACTACTGTGGACAGGTTGGTGGAGCATTATGATGAGACTTCTGATGATAGGAAGAAGAAGTCTGAGAAGCTGAAAGAGAAGAAGAAAGAGGATGCTTCGAAATCGGATGATAATTCAAAGACGAAGAAGGCCTTGAAGTGTTGGATATGTGCGAGACCACATACGGTGAAGAATTGTCCTTCTAGACAGAAAGTGGCTGTAATTGCATAATCTAATGCGAAGAATGAAGAAGCTTTTGTGGGGATGATGCAGATACTTGGTGTTGTTGCTGTTATAGAGGTGATCTCTTGGAGGGATCCTGAGATGAATAAGTTGGAGTATGTTCGGATGAAGGTTGGAGATGCTGATATGCTCGCTATGGTCGATAGTGGGACCTCTCACAACTTCATGGGAGAGGATAGTGCGAGAAGGATTGGGCTGAAATTTGTACCGGTAAAGGCACAGATGAAGACAATCAATTCTCCTCCTGCTGAAGTTCTTGGTGTAGCTGAAAAGGTGGACACAACACTTTGTGAGTGGGCAGGGAAGGTCGACTTCATTATAGTGCGGATAGATGACTATGAGGCTGTGCTGGGAATGGAATTCATGAAACAGTTTGATGCTATGATTGTTCCACATTTGAAGAAGCTGTACATTTACGATGGAAGGGAAGATGTACCCATTGGTGTGCCTACCATTGGAGTGACAAGGCCTGATTGTAAGTTGGAAGTGATGCAAATGGAGGATGAGAAGCGGATGGAAGATATGAGTAAGCGGTTGTCCATGGTTGAGACAAAGCTTACCGAGCAGTCATTGGTCATCAGGACTCTTTCAGATAGTATCTTGGATTTGTCAAGAAGGTTAGAAGCAGTCGAGAATGATGATGATGATGATGAGGCATATGTGAGGCCGAATGTCCAAGAGGAGGATCGGGTCACTTATCTACAGAGGATGGAGATAGAAGATCTTGACAGATGGATTGAGTTGATTAGTGAGGGTAGGCCTTCAGGTTCTACTCCCTCCACATCTTCATAGATGGACAAAGAAGATGGGCCTCATTGTTAGCTGCTCATGGAAGTGAGTCCTTTAAAACAAGTTGAGCAGGTATGACAGATGGTGCAGGGATGGTTTAGCATCAAGCATCATGACATGTTATAGATGGGATGAAGTTTCCATGGACCTGAGCATGGGTGAGATTCTTGGTAAGTCCGAGATGTGGTAGAAATCCGAGATAGATTGGTGAAGGCATATGGATGTTCACTCTCATGGCTAGAGCATGACAGTTGGATTAGCTACCCAACTAGTTTAGACATGGGGTCCGGAAGTGCATGGGGAGATGTTGGCATCAGGCAGACGAGGAGGACAGTTCAAAGGATGAGGACGACACATGGTGGAGATGGTATTTCTACATATGTTTGCAGTATGTGGAGGAGTTGACATCATGGATCGAGGATGAGACAGACATTGTTGATGATCTTGGTGGATGGCTACTAGGATGGTATGTTGTCGAGGACGACAACGATTTCAGGTGGAGGAGGATGTGATGACCTGCAGTTCCTGGGCATGCGGGTGGACAAGTGTGTGCGCACGGGTAGGGTTGAATGGACGAGCGGTTGAGCTGAATGACTGCGGTTATGTGATGGGCAAGATCTCTCTTGAATGTGCGATGGATTATGCACATGATAGAAGGGTGGGCGAGCTTGTTTATACACATGGGAGCATGTGTTAACTTGTATGGAGGCCAACCTACAATTATGACGATCCGACATGTGTTTTGGATGAGTTTGAGATGGATTAGGGGCTTTGGGCGAGTCAGTTGGGCAGCCAGGACTACGCCCTACACTTGGTATATATTGGGAGAGTGTGGACCTCATTCCATCATCAATCGATCATTCATTCGATCACGCATTCGCTCAACAAGGTAGAGGTGCAGTTCTAGTGTGCAGTTCCAAGGAGGAAGGCATAGGTTTAGTATGTGCCCATTCTTGGGTAGGGCTGCACGGTGACAACGCAGTTGTGGGTGAAGGTGCAGGCAGGAGTGCCCGATGGTTGGGTGAGGGCATGCACGGGTGTGTGGCGCCCGACGAATGGTTGTGGCGTGCACAGGTGTGGCATCTAGTTTGTGCGAAGGTGCCCGACGGTGAAATGGAGGAGCGCCCGGTTTGTGCAAAGGTGCCCGACGGTGAAACGAAGGAGCGGCTCGTTTGTGCGATGACTTGGAACAAGTGTCTTGGCAACTTGGGTGAGCACCCACCCATCGTGCAAGTGTGCATTGTGACTTGGTGAAGTGTTGAGATTGTCAACGAAGGTGTGTCTCGGTTGAAGGTGCCCGTGTGTGGCGACTTGGAGGCACGCCCAAGTTGGGCAAACAACATGATCGTGCGACAAGGTGAACGAAGCATTGGTGAGTCATGCAGCGACTGTGCGGAGGTGTCGACGAGCTAGGCAACTGAGTTTTGCCTTAGATTGTAAATTTTGCTAAGTATGAAACTTGGGGTTTCCAAGTATACTTGTAAAGCTTTGTAAATTGTTATATAATATATTGTTTGGCAGACTCATTGTTCAGGGAGTTGCCCCTCCCTTTATACTATGCAATTGTGTTCATCATTTATAATTGCTGTTGATAATGAATGTGTATGGGTGTTCATTGGTATAAAGGATAAAGAAATAATACTTGGTTGAGAAACACAAACTAAGTAGGATAAGTGGTTAGGCGTAGTCCACGAGCATAAGTATTGGTGAAAAAAGTGTTCGGTGGTGCCGCACCTCGCCAAGAGCGGTTGAAACACTACCACTGGCCTGGGGGCATGACATCCCCTTTCTCAGTTGTCTGAAATAAAAAATCCTTAACGCTTCCTTGTTTTCCTGCAACCCCACACTCCAATCAACCTCAACTACGTCTCTATTTTTTTGGGTGTCTCAATCTTGTTTACAACAATCGAGCCTGAATGAAATTTCCAACACGTCGACTAACTATGGGTTTGATTTCATAGGTCCCCAAGGTGAGAGGTTAGGGCTACTCCAGGTCCCGACTGCATCGATTGATTTCTCAGCCAACTAAGCTCAGTTGGTTAGGATGCCTTTCCGGTGCATGCTTTGTCAGAGATAATTACTCTTGTCATACATACTCGTCAATGCACCTCCTCTACCTCATGCATCGCCTCACCGCACATCACCTCAACCTATTGAGCTTTGAAGGGGCATCACTCTCATGACTCTTTCAACCTTAAGAGGCAATTGACTGACATAGTTTTCTGTATAAATGTAGATGATCTAGGATAGAAGGGTTGAACGATAAGTGTTGTAAGGAAGTGGTAGCTTCATAGTGGTAATTTCCCTTGGCATTTTAGTTTTTATAAATTCATATTTTGTTTTCTTTTGGTCTATTTCAACAACCATAATTGTGTTTTTGTTGTTTGCTCCATTTCTTTCAATTGGTATCAGCGCTAGGTGATCCCAGAAGCCATAAACTATTGAGTGCATTTGAAATTTATGTTGTGGGAATGTTGAGTTGTGTGTTCTCACTGTTTGAATTCTGAGAAAGTTGTTACATAAAAAATCATCAATTTTGAGCATTGGACTGTTGTAAGAATGTTAGTTGACAAAGACTGGTGACATAAAAGTTGCACATATTGTCGTGGAAGCTATAGTTTACTAATGTTATCATTATTTCAATGCAATGGAGAGAATTTCTTTCCAATAGATTGTATTTTCCTATATATAATCTTAGGTATATATGATATAAGGAGCGAGAGACTCTACAGTCGCACATTGCAGAGCTACATTGTGTGAAGTAAGAGAGGTAGAAAGTTTCTCACTCGCCATAGACGAGTTCGTTTGGTCTGCAATAGAGTTTGTTGAGGGTTTGAAAACCCATCTACTTTGAAGCAGGATCCATAGTTGTTTTCATTGTACCAGAGGTGAGAGCCGTCAGAGGTCCCCGCCATAATTCGTAGCCTCCACCTATGCCACTATCGTGAAACCCTACAGTTTGTACAGATAGACGGTTTTGTTATGAGCCGCTCACATACAATGTGAATTTCGTTAGTCAACGCATGGACAAAGTTTTAAAGTGCATGGGAAAATATTGAAGAAGACGTGCATTAGATTTTAAAAGTCACACAGGCAAGTACGAAAAGGTCATGTTATAAAGTGATTTTGTCTCAATGAGCTTATACATATATTTGTGTAGGTGCTTTCTGACTTCAAGTTTCTTTATGAACAACATTTGAAGATAGGTTTTTTTTTTATGGCTCGTTTATGAAAAATAATTTAATGGTTAAAAGGATATCAAATATGTTTTTTTTAATATAAAAAAAACAAAGGTTGGTATAGAAAATGTTTATTACCAGGAAGAAGTTTTTTTATTATTGAAAAATCAGTCTGGGGTTTTGCAAAAGGCTATTTAATTGGTACCATTTTGTGTTTCGTAGAGCATGATAGCTTTTTGGTGACTATTGTGATTTTTATGGGAATATATTAAACATCATATTTTCATTTGGGAGTGGGAAATATGGAAGATCATCTCATGATATTGGGGAAGAAACTATAAGAAAGAGGAACGAGAAGAGTTATTGGTCACAAAACACGACTGAAGCAGATTAAGAAAATGAATCAAAAAGGAAAGAAAATTATCCACGCTGAGAATATGAGAAGCCTAGAATAAAAGGAAGAAGAGATTGAGGGTGATTGGTGTAGCTTAGATCTTCTACCACCTCCTATGTTTAGAGGTAAATATTTAGATTTTTGGATTATCAAAATGTTATCTTTCTTTGAGCTAAAGAGTTAATTGAGTACCAGGCTCATAACCCATATGATGAAGTATGCTATGCTTTAGCATTGAATTTTATAAAACAACCATAGGATGAGAATTTTTTGTGCAAAGTAGCAAAAGATACTACTTCTATGGAAGCATGGAAGATCCCGGAAGAAGAAATTGGTGCCAGAGGGTGTAGTAGATTAGAAGATATTAGTGTTGTACAATCTACTATATTAGTACTTCAAGATGGAAAGGAAATTGGATCTGTAACAATAGAACTACACAAAGATGAAGAGTTTAGTGAAACCCATTTGAAAGTAGATCACAATTTTGATGATGTATTACTAACATAAATTAATTTTGGCATAGATAAAACTACCCATAGAAAAAAACACTCATTCAATATAGATCTATATATATGGTTTGTATATTAACTCCTCCTGTTTCCGCTCTCCTCATAAGGGTGCGTGAGTTAATATGAAAATCATATATATAATATATATATAGTTTGATGTTAAATCCACTTACGCTCACCCTTCTGAGAAATATAAAAATGGAGAATGAACCTGCAAAAAATATATCAAATATTATATGGGATGTTCATATTAAATCCCCATGACCACCTTTATGAGGTGTTTAATTCAAGAACTCTGTAGTTTTCCTCTTCCTCACCTTAATTTTATCACTGGACTCGCAAACTCCTCATTCCGCCGTATCAAAAAAATAATCTACACGTCATCATACTTCTCTTGACCTCTGCTTCCTCGGATGTCTCAAATCAAAAATCCGTCACGCTTCCATGCTTTCCTCCAACCCAACACTGCAATCAACTTCAACCACGCCCTTGGTATTTTTGGGTGTCTCCATCTTGTTGCATACACTCGATCCCGAATGAACTTTCCATTATGTCAACCATCTATGGCCCTGATTTAATAGGTCGCACTGCGAGGTCAGACGTTAGGGCTACTCTGGTCCGAACTTCTCTGAGTAGCTTCTGATCTGACCGAGCTAGGTGGGTTAGGCTTCCCTTCAAGTGCATGCTTTGTTGGGGATAATTCATCTTGTCAAACGTATTCGTCAACGGAACTCCTCTGCCTCATGCATCGCCTAAGCACACATCACCTCAAGCTGTTGAGCTTTGAAAAGGCATGATTGCCATGACTCTTTCAACATGAAGATGCAATTAACCGACAATTTTTTTTGTATAAATGTAGACGATTAATGATAGAAGGGTTGAACAATAACTGTTGTAAGGAAGCTGTAGCTTCATTGTGGTAATTGTCCTTGGGCTTTTAGTTTCTATC
>APFE030217606.1:0-21717 GCA_000404065.3 Pinus taeda | reverse complement strand
AGGGAAAAGGGATCTTAATTGAACAGGAATTTAGGGAAGGGGTAGAGAGGAAAACAGGGGTTGGTTTTGGGGAGACACGACAACATTCTTTTGCAGACAATAATTACAGCAATATGTCCATTCTATACATATACACAGCTGCATTTTTCTTGTTTTTGCTATGGATATGCAACAGCAGCGTGTCTTCTATTTTTCAATGACTATGCACAGCAATATCTCTTTCTTTTATATTTGGTCATTTTGGCATATTATTGCTCTTTTCTCTTTTTTCATAACATTTTTTATTCTTTCTGTTATTCATTTATTTTCATTGTTGTTGTTCATTTAGTTTGCTTGCTGTGTGGAGGGTATTAGGGTTTGGGTAGAATACATGAAAGGGCATTAGGCATTAGGGTTTTGTAAAGGGTTTTGGGGAGGGATAGGGTTTTAGGAATTTGGGATGGGAATTTAGTATTTATTGCAAATGAGATAAGAGATAAATATATTATAACATTTGTGAATTTAATTTAATAGGAAACAAGGAGGGAATAAAGAGGGATTTAAAACCTTGAAACAAAACATCAACCCTAGCATAATGCCTACATTAGCAATCAGCCAAATTAATCCATTCTTTTTCAATCTTAAATGATAAAACCATTACATACATCATTATTTCACCATCCATTAGCATCCTTCATGAATTGAGTGCCTACCTCGATCGATTTAGCACGTAGGAGGGTGATTTGGTCAATTTAGAGGGTTTCTGGACAAAACAGGTCGAGTAGTCACGCCCCTGCTCTGAGGGGTCGTGCCCCCTCTGAGTGGTCGCGCCCCTTAGGAAAACACACTGCAGAACTGGCGCTGAGTGGTCGCGCCCCACCCAACTGGTCGCGCACCGGGTTTGAGTGGTCGCGCCCTCTGAAAATGAACCCAACTTGCTGCAAATCGCCTTCTTGACCTCTCACTTGTTTTTACAACCTCTCAAATGCATAATGAGGCTATGTAGAGGGAAATTTAGTCTTTATAGGTCCAAATTTGAAAAAATTAAATCACCAAACCCACTTTCTAATGTTTTTTGCTTTGACATTCACTTTAACATTGTTTTAAGTTCACTTTGCCTGAATTTGATCTTTTGAGTGCTTTAACTCCGTTCTTTTTGCAGGTTGACTATCTGATGGACTATGGCGAGGAAACCAGGGTTATTGCCGGCATTCTGAAGAATTTTGAAAATTTTCCTTATTTTTGCAATTTTCACATGACCTTGGGTTTAAAAACAAAGTTTTTAAATCCAAGGTATAAATGAGCTGTAGCTGATGAAAAATATCACTGGAACATATTTACATACCTCCTTCCGGCTTGCTGGGGACTATTAGACCTTTGACTCATGACCTTGCAGTGATTTTGACCAAAACCCTAGACCTAAGACTTGAGATTTCAAGACAAAAATAAAACAAGTGTAACACAAGCTCATTAACTGATATGACCTGATCCAGCAAAGCCAAGAAGGGAACAAGGACCAGCTCCTCCATCAGTGTTATGGCATGCCTAACGTAATGCAAAACTGACAGTGATGAGACACCTACCTATGCACATGCAAAGAGCTTTTGATCACCGATGGAGGGCTTAAGACCGACACTAACAGAACATCAATTGAAATTGACATATTAATAGCTTTCGATGTTCATGGTTATAATATGAAACTTCAATTTCCCAATAAGGCAATGCATCAATTAAGTGTTTGATAGTAAAGTGCTCAATATGACAGCGTAAAGTGTCAAAAATTTGAACAATAAAATCAGAAAATAAATCTAAATTTAAACAAAATAAGTGTAAAAGAAAAAATAAAATGAAATCACTATTGGTACAACTAATGTTACAACACAATTGTGATTGTTTTGAAATAATTTTTTTCACAATGATTGGCCAGAATAATGGAATTTGAATAACTGCCAATTCCAACATGTGAATTAGAAAGAGAATTATGATTATGAGTAGGAATGAGAGTTTGATCATGATATGAATTATAAATTGGAATGTTTTCTTGAATGGTGAAATCATAAAGATAATTTGCTGCTCTAAAATGATAATTGGTTGGAATAATTTCTAAATTAAAATGTTCCTCATTCTCGGATGTTATTTGAATTTTATCATGAGGATTCTCTTGAGAAGAATAGAAATCAACATCTTCAACGTCAGAATAATTATCATAAATAACTTCACAATATTTTCTAGAATTCCTTTTGATCTCATCCAATATATCAAAACAAGGAGGAATAAAAATTTCATGTTCATTAAAGGCAAAATAATGATCTATAATTGTTTCTATATCTTGATAAAAACTTATTGGTAACTCATTTAGATCATCTTCTTTATTTTCTGAAATATCATTTATACTAAGAGGGGAAAAATTACCATCACTAAAAATATCAGGATAAAGGGAAAAATGTGAATCTGAAATAATGCATTTAAAAATGTCTCTGTTTGAGAACTCTTGCACATTATACTCATTGTAAATTTCAGATTGTAGATCATTCCTTTGTCTACTCCCGCTTTCTTGAAGAATTGTGCGTTGCTGCTCTGATTTCGGCATTTGTTCATCATGGAAAAATTCAGAAATTTGTACAATAGTTTGCAAGTTATTATTTACTTTGATTGCTGCTTGTACTTGATGATTTGCAATCTGATTTTCTGAATTCACTGCAGAGTAGCTTTCAGATTTCAAGGTGGCTCTTTCTCCAAAATTGCTGCTATTGCCTTCTTGCATTTGATTAGAAATGTTTTCTAAGCTTTGTGAAACCATTTCATCACAATTTATTTTCACATCCATATTGGAATTCTCATTTATGTTGGAAGGGGATGGAACAAAGCTTAAACTAATTTCATATGGATTGGGAATGGGAGGAAGAGAACAAATATGTTCAAACCAATCTAGTAATTCTTCTTCTGTAGGTTTATCTTTGACTTTAAATTTTAAACAATTTAAATGAAATCGAATATTAAAATCTCTAACAGACTCATTTTCAAATCTTAGTAGATATACAACTTCATCACATACATGTTCATAATCGTAGTCATCAAATTTACAAATGAAAATTGTAACAAAATGATCCTAGCTGTGAATTGAGGCAACTAGAAGAGTTCTACACTAGTTTCTGGCTTTTGCCGCAAATGTGAGATTAAAAATTCTGCACAAAATGCCTTCATCAATTCCTTGAAAATCATAATTTGAAACTTTTTGAATAAATTGAAAGACATGATTAAAAGTAGAAGAATTTCTCTTACCATTAAACTTTGTCTGAGACAAGAGTCTTACCACTTCGGGTGGAGTATTGGAAGATGCATGTTCATGGATACAACTCCAAATTGGAAGTTTAAGAGGAGTCATCATGATTAAATAAAATGTTAAAATTGAAAAGACTCCAATAGACAACAAGTTGCAGGCCCTCCTTCTAGCGCCAAAAATGTCTACCTCAACATTGGGGGATAACCACCCGGTTCGGACCATAAAGCAGTTCCTTTTCTGTTTGGAGTGATGGTTCTGATTGGTTTAACTAGGTCTAATTACCTTCTCCCTATCGCTATTGGTTTAAGATGTATCTTTAAATACCAATAGACAGAGATATCAGATCACTTCTTCTTGCTGATCAGGCAAGAGAATGATCCTTTAGCTGATTTGGGTTCAGCCAAGCCACAACTAAAGTTTTGCCTCTTTGAGAAGAGGATTTAAAAGAATGTAGAAGTTAATCTAAATGAAAACTTATTCTAAGATGCAAGCAAAAGAAACTAATCTTAATCCTATCTTAATCAGGGAGATATAGATCTAACCCAACTAAGAGCAAGATAATTAAATTATAAAGATTTAAAAATGTCTGGCTTTTAATTAATGTCAAGCTAACGAATTAATTCAATTAACTGACATTTGTGAATACCGAAACACATCCTATTGAGACCTTTTAACTGAAATAATAAATCAACAACACTCAAGAAATAATTCACAAAAATGATATTGATTGTCAAATCAGTAAATCCAATAATTAAACAATAATACGCAGAAATAGTTCGCAACACATCATTATTTAATAAATCAGTTTTTTAAGATAGATTTCTGACTAAATAGTTACTTAGAAATCAGAATTTAATCCATAAGATCAGAGATATATAATAACAACATTGAGACAAATTATTTATATTGACAAAAGTGCACAAACATAAATAAAATGACACATTCCCATTATCATAAAAATGAAACTAGTATTTGAAACAGTAGTATTAGAAATACCAATTTATTGAATCCATTCCTCTGACCCTGGTTTCCTACAGTCCTTTACATTGCTTGAACTTCTGCTTTCAAAACTAAAGCTTCAATAGTGCAAACTCTGTCTATCATACATAATTCAAGATACAAAGGAAAAATCCTCTATAATCCTCAGATCTGAGATTTTCACCTTTCTCCTACAACTCTAAATTTCTATTGGAGAAGTGCTTTTAGAAGTTCAAAATTGCAGAGGAGAGCAACCCTTTATTATATTATGCAATTTGTCATTTATAATATTTTCAAAGGTATTTTTGAGAGGAAAGTTTGTTGAAGAAAAATCTGCCCAATCCAATTTTATTTGCTTAAAATTGCAATATTTAATTGCTGGAGCATTCTCATTGATTAAGATATTTTTCTCCGTATTTCTTCTACTGTTTTCCTGCAAAAAAGAAATCAAAATAAATTAAGATGCAACAATAAAATCAAAATGTCATTTTTCGCATTAAAATAAATCCAATCAAATGCAATTAATTAAATAATTGAAAATAAAATATAAGCTTTCTATTGATGCCTGAGATGGTTTAATTGGACAAGGATATTATTAACGAATGGATCTGCATTCAGAAGAGGCTTGGACAAATGAAAATGCAGAAAATAAAAGTCAGAAAATTGATTTTGTTTTAAAAATTTGGAGCCTCATCTTCTCCTTGATTTTCGATCCAATAAATGACCAAATCTGTTAGTGAAACCTTCTCAGAAATGTTCTGCTTGATTTTATCTTTCCAATGAGCCATCCTAGGCCTCATTTGGCCAAGTATAACTCAATCTATGAGCTTCCAAAGTTGATGAGTCAAATCTGACATAACTATGGAAATTCTGTGGCTGGACTAAAAATAAGAATTTTAATTAAAAATCTAATTTTAAATTAAACTCTAATTATCTAATAATTAATTCTAAAATATTATTAATCATTAACTAAACTAATTATTTAATTACTATTATTAATTAATATAATCTATATATTAAATATTTTATAAACAAATTAATCTAATTATAATTTAATTTTAATTAATTATATTTTTTATATATTAATTATTTTAATATATAATATTAAATATTTATTATAATATTAACTAAACATCCTGGTACTCCACTTTTCATATGTAGGATTGAAAGTTTAACTTAAAACAAATTCATACGAAACTTAAATCATAAAGCCTTTATGATAAAAGCTCCTATGCCCTTTAAATGATCGGGAGATCGACCGAGGAGAATTGAAGGTCTTCCAAAATTGTTACATTTTAAAAACTTCCGATTCAATCGTGTAACATTTTCATTTTTATTTTTTTTTATATTTTTAATTTTATATTGTTTTTATTTTTATTTTATTTTAATGATGTTTATTTAAATTATGATATTTTTTAAACTATAACTACTTTAAAAAAAAATAAAAAAATAAACTACAACCACTTTGACATTTTGGGTTTTTGAGATTGGTAATTTATTTTGAAAATAGAAAATTGAAATAAATTATTGAAATTCCGATGCTTCATGATTTCACTGTAGAAGTAAAAAAAATGAAAAATGTTAGTAATAATTAACTAGGGGTTAATATTTAAAATAAACACATTATTGAACTAATTTTATGCATTTTTAACGCAGGCAACATAAATGATTAGACTTCAAAGGAGTGTCTTATTGGCCGCTGTAGGTGTCCTGCTTGTCGTTGACTTTGTGAATGTGAAAGTCGGTTAATGACCGCTTTGCTGATGGGCTGTTCTGGGCGTGCTGTCACTTACCACCTGCGTAGCTGGTTCGAATGCTTTTTAGCGCTAATTTCATCCATTGCTGGTTTGAATTTCCTGATGGTAGAGCTGTATAATGAAGTTTGCTTATGCAGGCAAAATATGAAGAGAATCAAAATTACTTTAGAATCTGAAGCAAGCCTTGCCACCAATCTTCTGGTGGTAAATGATGTTTTCTTAATTTGAATAATGTTTCGTCAGCTTCAGTATATGTATAATAAGTCGGCCATGCTGGAAAGAGATGTGTTATTTCATGTTCAATGTAAAATAGATTTTCCAGTTTATCATATAAACTCCGCCCTGTGGGAGAAATGGCTTCTTCTGCGCTGCTTGATGATGCAGTGATCTGATTTTGTACATAAGTATGTAGCCTGTATGCATACTGCTCCTGCTTTAACAGCTTTCCAGTGCTAGTGACCAGGCTGGGTAAACCTCTGCTCTGTAAATCTCCCATTTTTTGTTTGAAGGCCTGTACCTCTGTTTGCATTTCTTGGCACTTTCTTTCTATGGTCTGGACAAAATTCCTCATGGTTAGCACCTTCTTGACTCTTACAATAGTCTCTGTTCTATTCTAGATGTTTAAAGCTATCAACTGGTCTCCAGTACGAGTATTTAAAAAGTGAATCAATTTATTAGCTAACTCAGGCTTGTCTGCCAATAATGCCCTGGCCTTTTGAGTCTCATACTGAGCTACTGCCATTAACTCTATCTAGTCAAAAATGGTTTGAATCCCTGTCCATTGATCAACAAGAGCTTTGCCAATATTATCCCACAAAATTGTTTTGATTTCAGTCAGAGTTCTATGGAGAGTGAGGTCTTTCTCCAAGGCCTTTATCTTATTTTCTAGGGCCTTTATTTCCCTGGTTTTCGCACCAACAGTGATCTTTGTTTTATCATAGCTAGCCTCAATCTTAGCTAGCTTTTCTTTAGTTTCCTTCATTTATGCCATTTGTAATTCGAGGGCCTTAATCTCTTTCATCATGGCCTCCATACCCAAACTGGCATCTTATGCTGCTGCTGTTGTGGTTACTAATGTGGTTGCTGCTGAAGTTGAAACATCTATTGCTGAAGTTGAAGCTGGTGGAGGTGTTGTTGTAGTAACTGCTGGAGGAGGAACCGAGATCGTTGGAATTAATAGAGGAGGCCGTGAGGCCAACTCAGGATGTTTCCCTTGTAAAGCTTCTTCTAGTGCTTTTTCCGTGTCCAGTATTCTCTGATTCATTTTCATAAGCAAGGTGTACACGTCCTCCATTTCTTTCTGCTCTGCTACTTCTGTAGTCTGAGGATGTAGAGTTGGCAACAATTTCATTTGTTTTCTCAGGGCTGCTATATCCTCTTCTTTTTTCCTGATCAAGGCTTGTGTTCCTTTGGGGTCTGTGGGGTCATGTCCCATCTCTACTATGATTTCCTCCAGGGATTTTATCCTATTATCTTTGGCCAATGATGAGGCTTTTTCCAGCTCTAACTGGGCAGAAGTATTGTATAAGGAATTTTGCAATCTATGGGCCAATAAAGCCTTATCTGCTAGTGTAGAATAAACCATTTCTCTTGTCTGCTTATGCAGCTCAATTTGGTCTATTGGATGCATGTCCTTGGAAAGGACTTCCAGATTGGTTCTAATGTAGTCTGCAGCTGATTGTGGTTTCTGCACGGTGGCTCTGAAGTGACTTAAAGTCATTTTCCCTACTTCTATGTCATAGCCTGCCATCAGCCTCTGTTGATTTGTTGGGGGCATCCTTAGCAGTTGATTATATAGCTGGAACCTTATTGGTTCGTTCCTAGCTTTGATTTCAGTGAATGCCTTTTTAATGTCTGAGCCCTTTTGTGCCTGCTGTTTGGAGGACGAAACCTCCCCATCTGGTTGCCTGTCGTGCTCCTACTGGAAGGAGCTGACCGATGTCTCCAAAATAGGAGGGATCTGCTGCCCCGAAGTCCCCTCACCTCTTAAGTTTCCAAGAGTTTCCTCTGTGATCTCTTCTTCGGCATAGGGGTTTAACCTTTGCCTTTTCTCCCCTTACTGGTCGGTTAAGGTATCTATAGGGGTATTCTCTGCTTGGTCCCTCTTCTTACCTCTTTCCTCATGTTGAGGAGTTGGCATCACAGGAATTTCAGGTGCTTTTGTTTGCGTTGAGGGACTTTGTTCTTGGCCTTTCTCCAGATTCGGAGAAGGCTGCTCCTCCATTGTACTTTGTTCCTCAGAATGCTCAATTTCTTTGCCTTTTTCTGCTGATGATATGGCTTCCTTAGCTGGCTGCGGTGAAGTAGCAGTTGATGTGCTTGCTCCCACTGGTTGTGGCTGTATGAAGGTGACCTATGCAACATATTCCAGGTCAATTCTTTTCTCAACTTCTTTCATGTCTTTCTGTAATTTTTCTTCTTCAGAAATTTGTTCATCATCTAAAGAACCTTCTACCCATTCTGGTAAATTAGCATGTTGCTTAATGTGAGGGATTGGCTGGTGCACATACCCTGAAAGCTTGTGTTTGATTCTCGTAAAGCTTATGAAGTGTTCGTGGTCATATGGTGCCCAGTAGAAGCTTTGTTTTTAACCTTATTTATTTCTCACTTTTCCCTTCTCTGTGCAAGCAAGTCCTGATGATGAGTCTTGGTATAGGCTCGAAACGTCGACAAAAGAATGGAAAACACTGTGGATCATCCGAATTCAACTTCTCAAAAACCACTCCACAGAAACCTACAAACTAAGAACATTTCCTCTCTCAACATCTTATCTACATCCTTCCAGGCTTCTTCCCTTTTGTTGAAAACAAAGGGACCCAGTTGATGTCTGATTTTCAACTGTGTCTTCTTGTTTTTGCCATGGAAGTGAACTAGGTCTGCATGACTGAATTGTCTGAAGTATTCCAAGGCAAAAAGCCTCATGGGAACATACCTTGGCAGCTTATAGGGGCAAAACTCACTCCCATAAATTCTGATTACTGTATGGTTTTGGTAAAAGTACCAATCCCCAATGCTGTACTCTTTGGAAAGATGAAAAATTCTTTGCATTTCAGCAGTAAGTATGGGAGGAGGAGTCTCCATTAACAAACAAGTAGCTGGGTAGATAAAGAGGTCAATAAATTCACAATATGTATAGGGAGAACAGTGGACTCTATGAAAAACTGAAGTCCAAAAGATTACTGATCTCCTCTCTCCTCTTGAGTCAAGTTTCATGAGAGGGACTTTGAAACTATCAGGGTGATAGTAAAGCAGCAGATGATAAATGTAGGAGGTGTACTTGAAAACTCTTTCCCTGTCCATCATCATGAATTGCTCATGTATTTTGTTGGCTATGAATGTGGCATAGTCATACATGACAGCAGGGGGCTGCCCTGGGGTAAATATTGCTAATAGCTGGAACACTGTCTCATCTGCAAACTCTCCTGTCTTGCATCCTAAGATGTAGGAAATCATATCCACCATGAGCCTGCCTGTTTCATTAAATGAAACCTGATGATACGGTGGAGGATGATCACTCTGATATTCTGGCGTCACGAATAGCTGATTAACTCTTAATATCTCTGCCCTAGAAATCCTTATACTGCTGTCAATAAGATGTTTCAGGGTGAGAGGAACCAAGGATTGAGGAGGCTCATAATTCAGCATTTGATTGATGGATTGAGGAGTGATATAAAACAACACAGACCCATCTGGGCTGAGGATTGCTCTCAGAGTGGGTTCATAGCGTGCATGACAGAGGTGGATGAAATCAGGCATCACATTGACTTGTGGGAGGTAGTAGACAGGCATACTGGATTGCCAAATTCCCAGGGGATCAGTGTTATTTCTGTAACTGTTTTTGAATTGGCAGATAGTTTGAAGGTGAGAATTAAGGCCCCTCATGTCCTGGATCTGGAAGTCTCTGTCTACTAGAGGTAGCCACTCTAAGTCCATGTGTGGGGCATTCAGAGGAGCAGTGTTCAGGGCAACTGGGGTCTCCATATCCTGTATTGTTTTGATTGACTGGAATAAAGGCGAAATAGCAACAGGAGGCAGAGTTTCAGGCTCTGAGGCCACTATGACAGGTACAACCACTGATTTTTTTATTTCAAATGGACCTCACGGTATAGAGTTCATGGTAAGTAGAAAAGTGGCAGCACTCCGGCTAGGTGTTTTTACAGAAATGGGTCGAAATTAGAGGTTCTGTGGACACTCGACACAATGCTGAGAGGATGGAGTCCGAGTTTCGCCTAAGGGGCACAAGCTTGCAGACGGGAAAGGAAATTAAGGATTCCCTTTTAGGAAAAGAGGTTAGAAGCAGTGAAAAATAGGATACTGGGGTGGCTTGACTTAATGACTCAGAGATTTCAGTAGTTCATGGGCGAATATGAATGAACAGAGTGGAGGAATAACCCTTTTGCAGAGGAAATAAGCTCAGATTGTAAGTTTGTAGAGAATGACCAGCTCAAATGATAAGTGCAGGACAATGAGCGATTGGTGGGAGTACCCTTGAAAGCTAAATGCAGGTTCTTTTGGAATTTTAAACAGAGAAGTATGAAAAACAGGGTTTCAGGTATAAAATCGGGTAAATACTTGTTATGAGGACGCCAAAGGCACTTGACAGGTAGAAATCGAGCTGCTGAGGCGAACCACGGTGTCAAATTTGCAGGTTGACAGTCTGTCGAAGTTCCAGGAGTGCAAAATAACGGAAAAACGCATGCACGTTGTTTTCACAGCGAAAACAGTAATACACTAAAAATAGTCCTTTTCATGACTTTTAACCCAACTTTTCAGAATTTTGGCGCTTTTGGCATTTTTTGGCGTTTTCCCAGGATGACGTCATCATGACATATTTTTTGTCGGGTAGCGGGTACGGAACATGACGTGGCGGCTGACGTGGATGATGATGTGGCAGTTGACACGGTGGCAGGGTGATGATGTCAGTAGGTGACATGGCACAAGTACAGTACAGTGGTAGGTGACATGGCGGCAACGTCATGTAGTGACAGAGGTAGGCGGGGAAGGCGGTAAGCGGTTTGCGTCGGATCGCTTTTGGTACGGGAGCGATATGTGTCAGGGGCGGCCCGATGCAATAGAAGGGCGACAACTATCTCGGTGTACGACGGTGAAACCATCGACCATCGGGTGCTATCGTCCCGCTATGAAGGGGTGCCCGATATGCATGTCGACCGTCAGATCTATGAAAGCCGATCCAACAATGGACGGGAGAGCGAAATGATCGAAGTTTAGTGGACTAGCGCGTGCGTTAAATGACAATTTCTCACGGCTACGGGTTGGTTTTAGACTTTAGGTTAAGGTTTAATAAGTTCGGGTTTTGGTTATTTATTAATCGAATATTAATAAATCCCAAAAATGGAATGTGGGGGGGGGGGGTTAATATGGTTATTTATTTAACCAGGAGTTAAATAAATCCCGAGTGAACGCGGAGGGGTTAACAGTGGGCCCCAAGTGGACCTAATGTTTCCCGACTTAAATTATTTGGCTATAATTGCCATGGGGGTGGGATATTTAGTATTTTTGGGCTTTTTATATAGAATAGGGGCTGGGAACTGATTTTAGGGAGCTAAATAATAGGGTTAGATGTTAATATGAGCTCTGAGCAATGAGAAGGGATATGTGCATGCTAAGTTTAGAGAATGGAAACTTAAACATAGGAAATTGAATGATTTGTGCAAAGATTAATTTTTACACAAGAAATGTGGCTTCTTTTCACTAAGTCAACTCACCTGTCAACTTGACTTTAATAAGAATGGAGTGAAGCTGGATTGCTTGGGTAGATCCAAGGTCCTTAAGGGGATGTTAGTTAATGATTTTTGGGGAAATGCAAGGGGAATTATTCATGCTTCCTTGTTGTACTGCCAATCAACTTCCATGGTGCCAATTCACACTTGAGATGAGCCTTTTTTGATAGAATCCCCAGTGATTACTAGCTGGCTTCTGCAACCTCAGACTACCTACCCGGCCTAATACACCTAACATTTTTTCTTCCTTTGGATTGGGTGCACTTGAACTGGCAGACCCTAATTGTCCTCTTTCTCTTTTGACCATCCTCCTATCTGAATGTACCCATATGTCTTCCAAGGGCCCAGATTAAGCAGTTAGGCTCCTTAAATTCTGTCTCTAGCAGGTCATCTGCCAACCTTGAGCTTTTTGGACAGGAATCATTCTCTATTCTACCACAATCAATTTTAAACATGGCATGGTCCAGATTGAACTGTTGGGTCATCCATTGAATATAATAAGCAGCTGTGTCTCCTCAAGGTGAATTTGCTATAATAAGATAGCAGTGGTACTTCGGCTAGCACACTCTCATGGACACCTTTTTAGCCTCTGTAGCAAATATGGAACATTGCAGCATGCAAAGTATGACATATTTGGCATGTAGAAATGTCGATCATGAAAGATGAATAACCTGCTGCAGCAGGAGGCTAACAACCACAACAGGTCCCAAGTGGAATATATTATTTCACATTCATACATATTCATTTGAAAAACATTAGGGGTACATTTAGGCTAGCAAGAAGATAATAACCCCTTTGCAATTTATTTTATCAATAAAAACTTATCTAGAACTAAATTGAATTAAATTGTCATGAAGAAAGAATTTCCTACAATTTTATATTCCACTAAAAAATTTAGATGTTATGTCACTATGTACCCAATTTTTTCCCATATAGACCATTATGCCATAAGATACTTAATGAATAAAATTTATATTAATGATAGGATAATTAGGTGTCTCTTACTATTGTAGGAACTTGATCTGGAAATCTTTGACAACATTGGTAAACAAAATGCTTTTGTAGATTTCCTATCAACACTGAAAATTGATGTAGATAATAGGTTGTAGATGACATTTTCCCCAATGAACTTCTCTTTGGAATTTCCATAGAGACTCCTAGGTTTACTGACATAGCAAACTACTTAGCTATACAAAGATTTCCTTAACATTTCTCTTACATAGAGTTTTGTAAGATTGCAAGGAAAAGTGCCACCTATACATGGATCCAAGGCTACATGTTCAAGTTTAGATCAAATAAGATTCTTAGAAGGTGTATTAGATAGGATGAAGTACATGACATTGTCCAGACATGTCATGTGTTATTAACCATGCACACTAAAAATGATAAGAAACTAATAATTACAATTTAATTCAATGGGGAAACCTTCTTTTACAATGAAGAAAATGTAGAAGAAATTATTTTATGATCCCAATACTAGGTATCCTTCATAAATATATAAGAGAGAAATGGTACAATTATAATGGAATGGTACAATGAAAGGTTCTAGTCGACATAACGATATAACAATAGAAATGTTATAACTCAATACTTATGGCTTAATAAGGGGTTTTATGGTTAACATGGAATTTGTGTATGGCTTAACACACCCCTCCCCTTCAAACAAGTGTTTTCCTCCACACTTGAATAGTTGTGGGTGTTTCTACATGAAAAACTCATCTTCCCATGTTGTCTCTTCCACTGTTAGCTTCTTCCATTTGATGAGGTACTAAGTAATTACTCAATTTCTTAGTTGCTTAATCCTTGTTTCCAAGATTTTTTTTGGTTCTAATATGATTTTAACTTGTCCATTAACCTACAACAAAATAGTTTGAACTAGGATCTTGTCATTGATTATCTTCTTTAAGCAAGAAACATGGAAGATTTGATGTACACAAGAAAATGGAGGCAACTCCAATTTATAATCCATACTTCCAATCCTTTGCAACACCTTAAAGGGACCATAATGCATTGATGCTAAAGTATTTTCTTTCTTCTTTTACTTGAGGGACATATATTATAGGTTGTAGTCTCACAAATACCTAATCATCCACTTCAAATTCTTGTTCATTTCAATGTTGTATGCTTGTTGTTTCATCCTATTTTGAGCTATAACCAAGTTGTACTTTAATAGTTTGAGAACCTATTGTTGGTTCCCTATATGGTCCTCTATTGCTTGAGTGTTTACTGTTGGCATTATGGTACATACGTTGTACTTGATGGAAGCCCACTCATCTCAGATGATAAATTATATGTGGAGAAAAGTTCACGGAATTTTATGCAGAGAAAAGTTTATTTCATGTAGAGAAAAGTTCACGAAATTTTATGCAGAGAAAAGTTTATTTCATGTAGAGAAAAGTTCATCACGGAATTTTATGCAGAGAAAAGTTTATTTCATGTAGATAAAAGTTCACAGGATTTTATGCAGAGAAAAGAGAAAAGTTCACGGAATTTTATGCAGAGAAAAGTTTATTTCATGTGGAGAAAAGTTCATGGAATTTTATGCAGAGAAAGGTTTATTTCAAGTGGAGAAAATTTCACAGAATTTTATGCAGAGAAAAGTTTATTTCATGTAGAGAAAAGTTCACGGAATTTTATGCAGAGAAAAGTTTATTTCATGTTGAGAAAAGTTCACGGAATTTTATGCAGAGAAAAGTTTATTTCATGTCCCACAATTTTTGATCCTATGGTTTTGGCCCGTGTTATTGGTCCATGATTTGAGGAAGAGGTTTCCTATATAAAGCAAAGGAGATCATTTGGCTTGAGAATGCTTTTGGGTCGAATATCTTAAGATCTGAAATATTGGGTTATTGTTTCAAAAGCTCGATCTATATGAAAGTGAAGTGGAAAGCGAATCTGTGAAGGGTGATCTCTCGAGCGTTGCATCTGCGGAAGTGCGGAGGCGCCACAGAAGGCGCAATGCGGAGGCGCCACAAGAGACGCCATAGAGGCGCCACAGAAGGCGCAGTGCGGAGACGCCATAGAAGGCGCATTGCGGAGACGCCACAGAAGGCGCATTGCGGAGACGCCATAGAGGTGCCATATAAGTCGCAGTGCAGAGACGCCACAGAGGTGCCACAGAAGGTGTAGTGCGAAGACTCCACAGAGGCGCCACAGAAGGCGCAGTGCGGAGACGCCATAGAAGGTGCAGTGCAGAGACGCCACAGAGGCGCCACAGAAGGCGCAGTGCGGAGGCGCCACAGGAGACGCCACAGAGGCGCCACAGAAGGCGCAGTGCGGAGACGCCACAGAGGTGCCACAGAAGGTGCAGTGCGGAGATGCCACAGAGGCGCCACAAAAGGCGCAGTGCGGAGATGCCACAGAAGGCGCAGTGCGGAGACGCCACAGAGGCACCACAGAAGGCGCAGTGCGGAGGCGCCATAGGAGATGCCACAGAGGTGCCACCGAAGGCTTAGTGCGGAGGCGTCACAGAAGGCGCATCTGCGGAGGTGCGCGGCGCCACAGAAGGTGAAGTGCGTAGCGACGTAGGCCAGAGAAAAGGAAATTGCGTATCTGTCTTATGGTCTTTTGTTGACTGATTTTTTTGTTGATAAGGTGTTCTGGGTTTAGTTTACTGTTATTGTGGATCTGGTTATCTGGGTGACTTACTGGTACTTGATGATCATTTGATGTTTATGGATCCAGTTTGAAAATTTATGAAAAGTGGTCCTTGAAAGAAAAGAAGTAGGGGGTTGTAGCTCCCTTCCAGGAGAGACTGGAAAACGAGAGAGAGTTGTAGCTCTCTGCAGGTTGCAGCCTGCGTACTGGTAAAGGACTGCACCAGTACAAGACCATTGTAAAAGGAGTTTCTAATTTGAAAGAAGATAGAGACATATTGCAGCAGGTGGTTTTCACCCACATTGGGTTTCCACCTTATATCTGGTGTTCTTTGATGTGACTGTCTGTTTTTCTTGTTCATGCTCATTATTTTATGGTACTGATATGCAAAAATAATCCAAAGTGTAAATAAGGAAGATTTGGTAAAAGAACTAGATAATACTGATTCACCCCCCCTCTCAGTATTATTTTCAACAATAAACACATTAGAACCATGTTTTTTTCTCTTTTGAATAAAAATTGTGATGTTTTTCTTGGGATAAAAAGCAAACTAGCAAGTCTATCAATTCATATGAGGTAGTATTGCAAGAAATTTAATGGATCGGCAATATTCAATTCAGTATATCATAAATGTACCCAACTCAACCTATATCACTATTATAGATCTAAAAAAATAATTCAGGCAACAAATACAAGTCTATTCATATCTTGTAAAGCATCAATTTACCAACCTCAATGACATAATCATCAAATAACAGACAAATAAGCACAAGTAAGCACAAAACGTGTCGTGGCTGAAGTTTGTATAATAAAGTCCATAAAACTAGTTTCCTCAAGGATACATACCTAAATCCACTCAAAGTAGCTAATAGTCACACCGCTAGCATTTTCTTATATATCTGGTAGTACTACAACACCCTTCTTGTATAGAATCTGGAATGCATGTCACACATCCAATATTACATAACATGCTGAATTTAAGAAGCATGAGAGAATTAAAATTACTCTGAAACCTCTACAACTCTAATTGATTGCCTAATTCACCTCGTCAACTTCTAGATCTGTTGGGTGAATGACTACCTTTATAATGAATTTGGCCTTTACTTCACTAGCATTCTCCCTCTGATTAGTATGTAGTAGCATTCAGATTACTAAATTAACATCTCTGACTTTGCAATAAGAGTGATTATGGAATGTATGCATCAAAACTAAATCTCAACAAAGTAGCCTCTGCAGTGCAATTCATTGTCAATTTAATTAAAAAGTACTTGCAAATCCCTATTAAATAGGACTTCAACGATTTGCAAATCAAATTCAATCTTAAAATGGTGTGTAGCAAACATTTCTAAAGAAAAATCTTAAGCAAATGTAATTCACAATAAAGAAACTAGTTGCAAGTGGTGGATAAATATATTTGGAAATAAGATTGTTCAAGCAAAACACAAAGCAATCAAGAGATAGACATATGCTTCCTCTTATATCTTAAAGAACTCCTCCATAAAGTGTGAAAATTTCATTGGAATGTTTGGTGACTAGTCATGTATGAACATTTAAATAGCTAACATTTGAGCACGAGATGCAAGTCATGGCTCAGAATGGGCCAGGTTTGCTTAGACATTGACCCAAAGTTTCCTCAATTGTTTGTAAGTTTTCAATATGCAAATCTACCTCAACCTATTAGCGAGGTCAACACAAAGTTGCCTAAGTTATTTGTAGGTTTTCAATATGCCAATGTACCTCACCCTATTGGTGAGATAAATGTTGTATTAAGTCACCCAAAAGGGTTCTATTCTCATCATTTTCTGCCCCATGCAAATGGTATGTTTCAAAAATGGGATGATACCGGCTTCAAGTACCAAGAGATTTTGATAGAATTCTAGTTTAGCCAAATTAAAAAGTAAACAATCATTTTGCAACATAGATATTTCAGAGATCTGAAAATTATATTCGATTTTAAAATTGTGGGTTTACATATACAGATACTTCAAAAAACAAAACAAAGTAAATGTAATTGCTAATAAATAAATAAAAATTAATTGCAAGTGTTTAAAAAATGTGTTTGGAGAAACAATTGTTCCAGCCAAATAGGAAGCATTTAAGAGACATACAAATGTTTCCTCTTATCTCTTGAATAAATATATCAAGTCCAATGTTAGAAATATTTTTCATGTAAGAAGAGATCACATACAGCCTGAAATATGAATGGTAGTTCAAAAATGGGCCAAGCACTGGAACAGTGATCCCAAGTTGCATTAGCTCATCATAATTTTTTTCTAAGTTAAACATTCCCATGGATGCTTAATAGAACATTAATCTATTCCCAAGGATTCCACTCTCACTGGTCTGCCTAACTGAGCTGCATGTCTCAAAAAAAATAGATATAGACAAGGTGCCAGACATGATGGGGCACTAATCAAAGTTGCGTTAACTATCTGTAATTTCTATAAGCCAATGGACCATGGTTCATTTGTGAGGCCCTTAGTTCATTTGATAATTCCGCATAGTATTAAGCCACCAACCAGGTTTCCATTCTGGCACCTTGTCAACCCCACCAAAATTATGTCCCTAAAATAAAAGGGATGAAACATAGTTACCCATCAATTGAGAAAATTGTCGATTACACGTTTTTTTGAGGTAGAAAAAAATCACCTGATTTTGAAAAGTGGTAATTCAGAATACATCATTTTTTCCTCAGGATATTTTTGGCACTTTAAATTTCTTATGTATCAAATATGAACATTTTTTTTTAAATGTGAGTGATTTTCATGATGATTTTAAAAAGTGTTGATACAACATCAACCCCCTTTTTTTAGAGAGTTTATTTTTTACACTTGAAATTTTCTAATGTTTTCTTCTTCTCTAAGATATTTATTTTTAAGTGTATTTATGTATTTTTGTTTTTCTAGTTTTCTTTTCAAAATTTTTGTAATGAAATCTTAATTTTTTCACATACTAAAAAATAAAAAAGGGTCAATATTTTATAGTATTTTCTATATGTTTATGTAATGTTAATTAATATTAAAATGCACATCAAATTATTGTCAGTAAAAAAACAATAGTTTTAAACATTTGACAAAAAAATACACATTTTCAATATAAATATAATAATAAAAAATACACATTTTGAGACTTTTTTGTTAAAAATTGACATATCCCATAAACAATTTTTTATGGGAAAATATAACAAAACACTTTTAAAAAAATAGTATTTTATGTATTTTATGTTAAAAATTAATAGTAATCACAAACGTTTTATGAAATAAAAATGATTCATATAAAAGTTAAAGTGAAAAACGTATAATACAAATATTAAACATATAACAACAATAATCAAATACTCATTCTTCTCATAAAATATCAATGTCAAAACATTACGAGTAAAACTAATGAATATCTCTCAAAATTGAGCTTGATTTGTAAGCATAATTTAAAGTTCATCAACAATATCCTATAATCAATATTCATCATCTTCTAGAGCTTCATTATTTTCTTCTTCCACAATATTTTCTGCTTCAGTTTCTTCATTTTCCTCTTGTAATGGATCTTTCATGTTTGCAAATATCCTAATGTGTCCTTTTCCAATCAATAACAGTGGTTGAGATTCCTTTACCTTTTTTGCCACATATGATTCATTAAAATATCCTTTCCTCAAACCAACTTCTTGTATTGCATTTGGAAGAAATTGAAGAGCATTAATTCTTTGTTGAATAAAATTGCATTGTAGTGGGTCTTTTTCAATGTCAATGTAATTTATTCCTTTTTGAAGGCAACATTCTAGTGTTGTACCTAATCATTAAGCACAAAAGAAATAAGTAAATAAATTAGTATAAACACATAAAAAAAAAAGAAAAAAGAAAAACTTAAAATTCAATTTTATATAATAAAACTTACTTGAACCTAAAAATAAATCCAAAACCCAATCTCCTTCATTTGAACATAAATCTATAATATAGTTAATTAATGTTTGTGTTATTTTATAAATGTTAACTATCTCTCATTTTTCATCTTTGTCCTCATATTTTAACTTTCTTACAATAACATCATGAACTTGTACTTGGCTATGAATCTTTCCATCTATTCGATTAAGAAGAATAAGCTTATAGCTATCATCTTTTGTCCAACATTCAACATGGATGAACTCACAATCAATTATAATCGGTTGACGTCCGAAAGGAATAAGATTTGACTTTTTCTTGTAACATGAAATAGTAAAACTTCAAATAATTTGTACATAAATAAATAAAATTAACATTAATCAAATGTACAATTTCAATGTTTTACTGTGTAAGTTGCAACCTTGAGGTTGCTTTTTCCTTGAAGCTTGTTAATAACATTGAAAATTGTGTGTCTGAATGAAATGTCACAAATCTTCAAAGTGGTGATGTTGTGACTTTTTGAAAGCTCGTAACCACTTTATTAAAAGCTTGATAAGTATAAGGCTCACTATCATATCCAATGTCTAGGAAATTGAAATCATGAGGAATGTCTGCAATAACCAAGGCATATTCACTTTTAGGTATAAGTTTTGCAATGTCTTCACAATCACCTTGTATTATTTGATATTGGATAGTGTCCAGCCCATTCCAAATGAAATGAATAAAATTAGGATCAAGTTCAACATTCCTAAGACACTTCTTTCTCATCCTTTCGAGCTTAAGTTTTTCAATAAATATTTTGAAAGTATTTGGTACTCCATCTGCATCCTTCTTTGACATATTTAATGAAATAAACAAATATATGTATAAGTAATAAAATAAAATAAAATTACATATGAATAAAATGAATGTAAAAATGAAAATACCTTTTTGAATGCAAGATAAAAATCTTTAAGTGTTGTTGTAGAATTTGATTCTTTATAGTTGTGTACAACATCATTCCAACTCTCTTCATTTAACATTTGAACCATATGCTCGTGTATTTTCATATAAATCTTATGACTCGATAATAAATAAGTAAAATTCTTTAATATAGTGATGTGTATAAAAAATACTACCAAAAACAATATGTTATATATAAAAGGAAATTATAATCCAAGAAAAAATAAAAATAATTCAACAAACTTACTTTTGAAATTTTGAGCACATTTCATCCAATGGCAATTCACCTTACTTCACATGACTTAGTATTGATTTGACTTGTTTGTCATCCTTCACTCCTTGCAATTTCCTCCAAGGCATGATAGCCATATCATCTAGAAGTTTCTTCATTTCAGGACCTACCTCACTGTTAGTACATATTATGGGTTTAGACTCTTTAACTTTCTAATTTTTTATGATAATATTCTCGCACATGTCAAAAATCTCATCAAATAATTCCCATATCTTCCCAGTTCTAAATGCCAACTGGAAAATGTTACCCATGCCTCTCAATAAATTTGAATTTACTTTTCCACCTTTTAAATTGATTTTATCATCAATTTTGATAACCTGTTTCCATACAACATTCCTTCCGAAAGCTTAAATTGACTTTTGTATTATCCCCACCACAGTTTTCTACAAATTCATTATGAATAAATTTGCCCTTTGGATGATAGTTATATACATTCTATACTCATTATCTACATTATTATCCCATGCCAATAAATTTGATTATTTTTATGTTAAGCTATCATAAATGATGGATTTCACTGTTTCTGTTATGAAACTAGCACACAAAAATATAGAAAAGGTAGATCAACGCCTTAGAATTCAGCCTCTTCAAGGGGGAAAGCTCCTTTACGTTACACAAATGAATGATTCTTTGATGATTCAAATGACGAAACCTCCTTTCTATATATAGGAGTCTAAGGAGTCACAATATAACTCAGCCGACCTAACAATAATAATATAAAGGGACAAAAATAACAATAGAGGGATTCTATGGGGCATAATAATAACAATATGGGGACAATAGGGGCACAACAATATTAATAAGGGATACAAATACAATAGTAATGGGGTAATCACTACTATTATAGGGACCTAACATGCCCCTCTCCTTCCCAAAAAGTGTTATCCTCAACGCTTGAGTAGTTTTGGATGCTTCTGTATGAAATTCTCATCCTTCCATGTGGAATCTTCAGCAAGTAATTTCTTCCACTTGATGAGATACTCCGAAATTGATCGATTTCATAGCTATCAAGTTCTTGTTTTTTTGACTGCTTCTGGTTCCAACATAATTTTTCTTTCCTCGTCAAGTTCTGGAAATATTGTTTGAACTGGAAGCTTGTCGCCTATAACCTTCTTTAAACATGAAACATGGAAAATTGGGTGCACTCAAGAAGCTGCAGGAAGCTCCAATTTGTATGCCATAGTACCAATCTTTTGCAACGCCTTGTACGGATCATAATACTTTGGTGATAATTTATTATCCTTCTTAGCTTGTTTGAAGGACATTTGTTTAT
>APFE030217603.1:0-10033 GCA_000404065.3 Pinus taeda | reverse complement strand
TTGTTTTGTCTCGTCAGACTGGAGAGAGGCTGGTCGCTGTGGACCCACATCTGCATTTGAAACTTTTACTATTAGTTTTGGGATGAGATAAGAACAAACAAAAAATTAAACTAGGAAAATGTTGAAAATGATTTTACCTGAGTCATCCCATTACTCTCCTGGTGGAAGAGGCATGTCTAGGTCCCCACGAAAATCATCTCTAGCATAAGGAAAGTCCTGGATAGAAAAACATTATTCTCCAACCATTGGAAATACTCAGGTTTGTACCGAACAACCTCGGTCCCCTCATCAGTATGACGGGCCATAACTGCAACCCATCGCATCAGTTTGGGCTCTCAAGGAAGCCCAGCTCCAACAGTGAGGTGCTACAGGATCAACATCAGAACCCTCTCAAGACTAAAACTCACAACTATAGCACCATATCCAAAATTCTTTAGTTGTCTGTTTTTGGCCCTGGTCAGTTGACCTTTCACATTGGCAAACACACCATCGCACCAGTTGAAAATGGTGCCTCGAAAGCAATCGACTCCCATTCGCATCTGGGATCCAGTGGCTATGTGTAGCACTGTACTACCGCAGAGTCTGGGATGCGATATGGTTTTGATATCTATCCCTTTGTCACGGTTCTGGATGTTGCAATATCTAGCCAGAGGGTCTCAACAAACTAGCCACCTGCCCAGGCCCCGAATACAGTCAAATGTTCACCCCTCCTAGGAAAACCAGTAAAAAAGTTTATATCTGTTGGCTCGATTTTGAGCTGGTGCCCACCAATAAAGAAGCACTGGCCCTATATACTCCATTTATCAACTAGCCACTGCAAAAAAGTCCACCTGGGCCCTCATGCCAGGTATGGCTTAGAATATGTATAAGCCACATGCCTTCATGCCTTCAAAGGTTGATGATTCATCGTGGCGAGGTCCACATCTTCATGCTCCCGTTCTCGCCAATCAGGCATGATGTTTATCCTACATCCAAGTAAAAAGGCGAATTAGAATGCATAAAATTGATTTCTTTGGGTAATTTTTGAGTTAGTTAGGTTTTTACAAACGTTTGCGCGGGGTACGTACCCCCTTGTTAGGGACAGTGCATGGGGTTAGCTACCCCCAACTTTTTGCCCATTGCAAAAAAGTCGGGTTACGCGGGTCCCCTGTGGTAAACTCGCGGGCCCCTGTGCACGGGTTTTGAAACCTAAAAACCCCCTAAAAATAAAAATCAACCCCTAAAAAACAATTTCAAACGGATAGAAATGAAGAGTAGGATGATGTGGATTACCTGGAGGAGACAGCGTTCGATTCCAATGGACAGATTTTCTGCAATCTTGACAGGAAGCTTCTGGTCAAAAACCCTTTTTTCTCACCCAAATCTGAAATGGTAAAAATGAATGGTAAAAAGTCCTTTTTATAAGTTTTTTGAGTAAATAAACTCTAAATTTGTTTATGTTTCACTTTGAAAAGATGCTTTTTGTGACATTTTTACCCAATTTGAAGTATGAATAATGTTTGAGTTTTTGTTCAGGATAATGGATTTTTTCAAGCCTAAACGATGATTTTCAACGAAAAAACATTTGAGTCACCTTTAAGTTCTTTTCTAACTCGTAAAACATGAAAATATTTCCGAGTTTTTCTTTTTAAGTTTGTTAAAATGGAACTAAAAATATGGTCCTCTTACAACCCTTTTCTGACCGTAAAAACATAAAAAGATTGTCAGGTTTTTGTTGTTTCAAATTCGATATTGGTCATAAAATGATGTGTCGTTGATCACTTTTTTACTTTTTTGGATCAGAGACACTAATTACGGAAAGTACTCCTTGGTCGTAAAAGATCAAACGGTTCTCTCAAGTATTATTTTATACTTTTTCGGGCTTGGGAGACACAAATTTACGAAAAAGGTCAACCCTCGAGTCTTTTTAAGTTTTTTTAGACTCTCTAAAAATGAAAAACGCCGAGTTTCTTCTATACTGGACTCGTTAAATTTCGACAGTAAAGGACCTGTTCAATTACAAACAGGAATTAACCACTCCTTGTTAGGGTTCGAATTTAAACTAAGTTGGACTCATCCTAAGGATGAGCTTATAATCAAGCACATGTTATCCTCGTCAAGCTTGTAAAAACATAAAGAGGTACTTGCCAGAAATGGTGGGGGAAAAGAAAGAAAAATGATCCTATTTGTCATACTTTGTAACCACTCTTGAACATGACACTTTCATTCACCTGGGTTGGGAATTCCTTTGCCTAACAGTTGATCGAACCACATTGAAAGTCTTCAGCCGGTTTTTCGGTATTAACTTTCATTCAATCATCACCAAACCATATGTTGTGTCGTTATGTGTTCAAGAGGTCAGTGCACATAATCCATTCATCTGCAAAATATCTGTCATCCATCTTGACCATCCTTGAGTCAGTCCTTGCGACTAAATTTCTTCAAACTTGATCTATGATTTTGTGTTGTGGGCTTGCCTGCGATGGATCGGTTTCTATCGACTTCATCTCTTTATCTAGAAAGATGATCTAGAAATTTCCAGTACCTTGGGATCTGCATGCCTCAATGGCAGGTCTCCTGCCTTCGATAATAGTTTGCATCATTGACCTTCGATCGAAGGATTCTGTGACATGTTCGACATCGACACATCTAATCAAATCTCATTGACTGTACTGAGTACTTTTAAAGCCATTTTCATTATTGGTGGTTTCTCTCACACTTGTTAACTGTTTACATCATTGACTGGTAATCAAGTGGTTTCTACCATGTTCGACTTCGACACATTCATTGGCATGGATAGAATCGTACTATTTCGAGAAGTAGAAATGAAGAACCTAGATCTAGTTTCCACCATCTAGGTTGCGAGGAATTTAGTATTCATTATATTGTAGACTATTCATAAACATATGGCTGTGTCCATAATGTGTCTACATGTGTCCATACTTGTGATGTATTACAGGATCGTTCCTATATCAGAGAAATAGTTAGTTTTCTAGTTAGTTTTGATCTGAGTACGGGAATTCCTACCTCAGCGATGATATGATCTCATATATATATTTTGCATTTGAATATTTTTACAGGTTCCAACCATGCTCTTCGCAAGATGATCCTTGAAATGATAAACTACTTCGCTCTTCCTAAATGATAAATGAAATCCTCATCTACTACAGACTTCGCACTTTATGGGGCAATATGTTACACAAAAATATCGTCACCATTACTATTTTTAGTCAGTATGGGTCTATCATCACTTATACCGTCCTCCTAAGCAAGTCTCAAACCTTAACTCTTCATGTCAAGCTTTGCAAATCAGAGAAAGACATTAAAAATCAATAAAGCTCTGTTTCCGCACTTTCTCTCACTTCTGCCTGCGGGCCCGCACTCTTTGTTTATATTACCTCCGTATCTGCACGCTCTGTTTGTAAAGGGGTGGGTGTGTACCCCTGTAAAAGTTAAAAATGTGCAAGTTTATTCTAAAAAACTCACTTTGGGTTAATTCTAGATGTTTCTAGAAGGAATTTTGATGTGGATTGTTCACTCCAAGGTGGTTCATGCATCCCAAAAGAGAAGGAGTTAATCGCTTGATAGGAGGAGCTATCCCTTTGAAGGAGGGCTTTATCCCTTTGAAGGAGGACCTAGTAACTTCCCTCCATTGCACTATAAATTAAGGCATTGGGTCAGTTGCTGGGGAGGTTAGAAGCTGAACTTTTTCAGGGTAAACGCTGATGGAATTGGGACTTCCTAGTTAAACTTGAGAGGGGAGATCACATACCTTTTTGGTTTCATTGGGAAGTGAGTGAAACTTGCCAAAGTAGAGGAGACTTCTTATCGGACCTTGGGAGGAGCTTGTATAGCATCAAGGCACAGGTTGTAAAGTTCTTCTTTCATTTGAATTAATACAATCAGATTCATTTTTCTCAACAAATTGTCTTATGTGGTTTGTTTCATAATCTCCTTGATCATTATGATGAATATGCTTTATGATATTGGCTTTTTAGTTGCTATTTAATTTGTTTGCTTGTTTGTGTTTGCAGACTTACACTTCAAGGAAGCTCATTTGGAGCGAGGGAGCGAGGCTTCCACAAACTTGCATTGGACCCAAGGTAGGCCTAAAACACTTGTTTGCCTTTGTTTTTAATTGCATATTTAGAGAAAGATAGTTTTTGACTGGGTTGCTTGTCACTAGATATCTTTAGATACTAGGAAGGTCGATCTTGTCCGCACCCTCGACTCATTCCGTGTGACAATTCTAAAGTATGAGTTATTCTAGGATGATAAAGAACATAGTTTGTTTGAATGTACACTCTCTCTATTTTTAATTGACTCTCTAAATCTTTTCCTCTCCTTCACATCATAGATCTTAAAGAATCCAGTGAATTTTCCTAACCTTCCCTCTAATTTTAGCCTGTAAACTCTGTATTTGATCATCCCAAACATATGAATCCATTTTCCCAATTGCCTTTCTTCCGAGTTTCAACCCAACAACATAAGAAACCCAAACCCAAACTTCATATTAGCCTAATACCTTCAATCAAACAAAGCTAAATCATAAGGAGAGATCCCTCTTTGAAACAAGAAGGGCTAGATTCCCAGTTTCCAAAGAGGTTATATGGTTACCTCCGTGACTTTTTACACAACCTCATAAATTATGGTGTTATAACAATGACCTAATTTCAAATAACTAAATTGGGATTGGTGTATTAATTTCTTGGCATGGAATTCAGGAAATGGATAATGGTATATTAATTTCACAAGGAAAACATGTTATAGATCATGTTGAAAAATGAAAAATGGAAAACATTAAACCCATAGTAGACCCATGAACACAAATGAAAATTGTTACATACAAGATGGAACTAATAGGGTAGACATTAAATCCTACAAGGTTTTGGTAGGATGTGTTGAAAACAGTATAACTAGGTTTGGTATCTACAAATGTAATTTTTATCTCTGTACTTGCCAAGAAAAATAAATATTAGATTTGTTAATTTTAAGAATGTGTTTATTTCTCATTCCATAGGTCTAGGAAAGTCAAAGAGTTAAATACATGTTTAAATATCTCTTCTTGAGCATATAGGTAATGTATATGAGTCAACCTAGTGTCTAGATCAACCCTCCAAGACAAGCACAATCCTCTTGATGAACACAGAAAGAAAACAATAAGGAAAGAAGTTATCAAATTAAAGGATGTCATGTAGGCTTTCCTTAAATACACAACCCTTCACTTTCTCAAGTTGGCTATATATGGAGGGATACGCACTATATATATCGAGCTGGTGTATCCACAAATACAAGAAATAAACCCAGACTTGTTTGAGATTTTCGGGAATCAATCAAAAGGTAATATGAATGAATATAGAGGTGTGAAGTACGCATGACAGGGGGACACAATCTTGGGTATCTCTGAAGTAATTATAGTCTTGGTGTAATAATGATTTCAGTGCAAGATATAATCTTGGCATACCTGTGAATGGAGAGATACAATCTCGACATACTAAAGAGTTAGATGACAATTTAGTCAAAGTATCAAGAAACCTACAAGGATGAGATATCGATGATCAAACAAGACATACCTTGTCTCAACATTATTTCTAAATAAATAAATATAATCATTGTAATTATTGTCTCAACATAACTGTAGTCACTATCTTATTGTCTCAACATGTGTGAGGAGGATCACATAGAAGCACACATGATCTTGACATACGTAAAGGATCATGTACTCTTAGCATGATTATGATGATAAATATCTCGTTGACCCTATAGTAATTCTCCATGTCTTAAAGTTCAAGCAATCATGTAAACACAATCACGATCCTAATGAAGGAAGAGATAAGATCATGATCTCAATACAACACCCATGGATGTATAGATATATCACTATGAACATCTTGTTGATAAAGACCTTCATGAAGATAAAACTATGATGTTGCTGTAGTAATGAAGATCTTAGTGATGTAGTGATGATCTCTGCAGTGACAAAGAAGGGGATAGGTGTGTTGGTCTTGGAGTGCTGAAGACTATCCTAAGAAGAAATTTGAGACACCTCATAAGTAGTTATTAAGCTAAGAAGATTCACATTGATTCTAATTTCCCTAGATTCTTCAACATTGTATCAAAGCTAAGGTGTTGAAGTCAAAGAAATGGAATAAAAAGAGACATACAAGGATCAATCTTCAAGCAGGGGATTAAAAGAAGTTTAAGGGTTTTTTCAATATTAAAGAATCAAGTCTACAACAACCTTCTATAATAGCTAAGGATTTTTGTGTATGTAATCTAGAAGACAGTCTACGACAACAAGAGATTTTATGCTTGCAAGGCATCATCAAAAGTCCACCAAGACCCTCACAAACGTTGTCTACAAAGAAAGATCTCATCTTTGAACAGGTTGACACCATGGAAGCAACTATGATCCACATTTCAAAAGAAGTCATATTGAAAGCAAGAAGGTACTTGTTGAGTCATGCAAAAGGTATTCATATGTTATTTATTTCATCATCCTTTTCCTTTAGTTATATCCCTTTTATATCCTATAATGTTAATATATCAAAGAATTATGGTAAGAATGAGGAAATCATATGTAATTACAATTTAGTTGATCATATCCTTCTTTATGCAAGAAAAAGATGAAAAGGGACAATTGTTGTTCCCTAACCAAAGAACAATGAGAATGCAACAAGATAAGGAAGGACGCAGCAGTTACAGGTACATCCAAAAGAAAATCAACAAGATTAGCACAAGGAGGGAAAAAGTGTTTGAACTTAGAAAATTAAGCGAATCCCTTAGGATCGAGAGATCCTGAGGGAATGCTTTTACTATTTATCGTTTTACCTCTTCTCCATTGTAAAAAGAAATGATTGTAAGCAGAGAAGGGGGGAGTGAATTACTCTTGAGAAATTGTAATGTTTATCACTAACTCTCACTATTGAGCTAAGCACGAACTTACTTTAATGTTTATACAATGATTAATATATAAAGAAGTTTATGTTCCTTCACAATCTCCTGAAGTAATCCGGTAGTGTTCATTGGAGGCTAAGTGCCCGACCCTGGTGGATTCCCTTGATGTTCCTGTATCATGAATTTATAATTCCTACAATGTGATGGTTTGATTGAATTTCTACTTCCTACAATTGTATCGCTTTGTTATTTCCTGTTTTCCAATCTCAATGGAATTGTTCTGTTCATATATTTCGCAGTAATATCATTGATACAATTTATTGTTATTTCAGATCTAGTTATTTAGTTAAGCATACTGTTTTGAGATCATCTACTGTAAAGAGTATTGACTATTATTTTCAAGGCTCTTAGATTGAGAAGATTTGTTGCTTATTTAAGAATTGTGTTTTATTGAACAAATCAGTTAAAAGAGGAATGAGTTATTACTATTGTATTCTCGACTGGTGATTGTTATTACTTTGATGAATGTCTAATTTAATTTCATTAGAGGATTGCGTTTTCATTTAATTTCTATTCGAATTTACTTGATGCATGCATTTACTCTTGTATTTGTAATAACTATACTCCAATTTAGAAGCACTACTCACTGAGTTAAATAGCCACCACATACTGTTACACTATTGAGATATAAAGACTTGCCTAGATTGATAATTAATGGGAAGATAATTAGGAGTTATAAAGACACCTTTTATCACTCAATAGTACTATCATCTCGAAGGTTATGAAATCAATCAAGGATCATTTCCTTTCCCTAAAGAACACCATTCGAGGAAGAAATAAATCATCAAAAGGGAGCAACCTTTTCTATTAGGGAAAGGCTTTGTCCCTTAAAATAATATCATCCAACAAGAAGCCCTCATACATAATATTCGACTATCATGAACATGATCAAGGTGATGATTTCATTTTCATATGACATGTAAGTATCTTTTCAATTTATAAATTTGATTAAATGAATTCATGAATTGTAAGGACATTTATAAGTGAATGGGGTCATCAATATTCCTTGCATGAAGAAGGAGGATTTTTATATTCCTCTAAGAAGCTGAAGTGATTAAACATATCAATAGGTCTCCTCTAAATGTTGAAAATAGTAACAAGAAATGTTAAAAATAGAATCCAAAAATTCCAATTTTCTTGTCCTTGAATTAAATTGTGAATTAAAATCGTAATTATTTTCTCATAGAAACTTGTAATAGTTAACTAAATTTAGTTGAATTAGCTATCTTAGGAATTTCTAGTGGGAAGTATTTCGGAAGTCATGTATATGTTATCCCTACGTTTTAGGGGTCCAAGGTGGGTCTATTTATGAGTTGCAATTAGATAACTCATTTTACTCAGTTATAGTTAGTTAAATTAGTTCCGAACTATTTTTGGAACTAATAGAGGATTAGTAGTTAGTTGGTGCACTGGTGCATCCATAAGCGTTACTCCAGCTAACTGAAGATTCTGTTGAAAATAACAAGATGAAATGGTAAAAATAGAAATGCTATAAATAGCATTGTTATAGATAGCATTTCAGGATATATTCCAATTTTAATTTGTCCTTGAATTAAAATTTAGAATTAAAATTCGAATTTAGTCTCACTTGCTGTTTGAAAAATAATTAATTAATTCATATTGAGTTAATTAGTTGGTGAAAATCAAACATGAAGTCTTTGTGAAGACATGCAATAGTTATCCCTTTGATTGAGGAAGTTATCCCTTAATTGAGGAGATAAGGATGAGTTGTATTTGAGTTGTAATTAGTTAGCTCAATTAACTGAGTTAAGTCTATTTAAATTAGTTCCAAACATTTTGTGGCACTAATTGTGAGTTCATTCAGTTAATGCATCCATGCATGCAGCTAGTGTTCTCCAAATAACTTAATATTCTCTCATAAATAACCAATGCATGTCAGTTTAGACAAATACCTAGTTGAGATTAAAGGCAAGGATAATGCACTATCAGTTCCTAGAAGATTCCTATGTGAATGTCTCTTGCATGCAGAAGGAATTCATTCCTTGAGGATTGTGTAGTTACTACAGAGGTCAGAGCAGTGTGTGAAGTGAGAAACACACAAGTGGCAGCTCGAGGAACCAGGAGAAACTGTGCAAGGAAATAGGGGGCTTGGAGGACTGAAGGAAGGCATATGTGTTGTCTATTCTATATATGACCAGCAGTGAGGGATTGTACTAAGATCTGGATAGCTTGAGAGCTAAAGCTTTGTGTACTCCTGAGATATTTACACTTGTATGACAATGCAGATAGCGGGGATTTTAGCTGAGGCTTTCCCCAGAGTATTCTTTTTTGTTTCGCGTGTGATTGAAACTTCTTCTGTTATATGTGTTCTGTTTGATCTTGCTCAAGATCAGCTAAGCTTTCTTCAAGTTTGATTGTAGAAGTAGATTAATTATTTTCCTTTAGTATATTATATAATCAGTTTAATCTACAGTGAGAATTTTTCCATGGTATTAGAGCAAAGGTGATTAAAGTGAAGAATAATATGCAAAGAAGGGAGAGGTTCAAAGTTTGATGTTCTTGATTATAGGTAGAGAATCAATTTCTTATTACATCTCAAAGTTCACCAATGGTGTTCAATGGCTTGAGACTCGAGTATGCCCTCGATGGTGGGTCGAACTACGTAGCCTGGAAGGATCGCATGGAAGTGGTATTAGAGGACAATGGTTTGAAGGACTTCATTGATCAAGAAGTCACCAATCCAGCAAAAGATAATTCCCAAGAATTGGTAGAATGGAAGAAATGTGTGGTGAGCGATAGGAGGGTTCTCTTGGAGGGAGTTCAAGACCATATTGTCTCGAGTCTCCAAGGGAAGGAGACTCCATTTTCAATGTGGAAGACATTGAAGGATCTATATTAGAACAACAGCGACCAAAGGAAGCTGGCACTGAAGGATAAGATTTGGAAAATCAAGTGTGAAAAGGGCAACACGATCTCTACATATCTCAACAAGCTCACCACCTATAAAGATGAGCTTCGAAGTGTAGGAATCATGATAGTTGATGATGATATGGTGAGTCTTTCTCTCCTCGGTCTTCCTAAGAGATGGCTTAGCTACCAAGACTCAATGAATGGAAGAGAGAAACTACCAGATTGG